>BHFT01003444.1:0-19095 GCA_004320025.1 Laticauda laticaudata
AATTCTCCCCCAGAAGCCCTTCGGATGTGTCATCCGCTTCCATCCACTTCCATCCACTAGGCTTCCTACGAACATCTGCTTAACATCCTCGCTACGTACATCTGCTTAGCATCCTCGCTACGTACTACCCCCATCCGTTCCTTTCTGTTCTTTTTCATTCTGTTTATGCGAATTTGGGGCACTTTTTGGAGCGGATAGCAATGGATGGAGCCACCTCTGCAATTTTGCTTGTCCGCTGTCTCCTTTTTGCATACGTTTTGCATCCGTCGGCCAGGGGGACCTAGCCTTTAGCCATACTTTTTTAATCAAATCCATAGTGACTGACTTTACATGCATTCAGCTGAAACCTAACAAAGCACATCTGTAAATTAGTGTAATATGCAAACCTCTAAAACATTTTTTCAAATACTTTTAATTAAAAAATAAATAAAAGGAAAGTTAGAATGTTCCAATTAAAACATTCCCCTCCTACCTAACCTAGCTTTGCAGCAATGTCACTGGGGTCCAATAGGAATTTCAGAGGCATTCTTATATGGTGAAGGAAGTGCAATCCATTGCTTTGTTTGACCTATGTTGTGTGGATATTTTGTGATTGGTCACATTTACCATGGTAACCATTTGTGAGAGCCCATCATCTGCCAGCAAACTTCTTAATATGCTCATTGGCCCAAAAATCTTGGGAACTTGTCCTGGGAATTGTATCAGATGATTGCAGTTTTAATGAAACTCTGTCCTATATCATGGAACTCATGGATTCAAAGGAATATTTATATATCTTCTTTGTAAATAAAGACAATGAAACACAGGATTTCCTGCAAGAAATTACTTTGAATCTTTTCTGATGTAGTACCAAATATTTAGATAAATAGTAAAAAGGGTAACAATTCATTATTTAAATTATTCATTCTAACTCACTCTGCCATAAGAGCTGAGAGCCAGTCATAATGACTACGTAAAACTCAAACCAAAATCTCCTTTGTATGTTTATATTCCCATTATTAAAGCTCAGCTGAAGAAAAAAAAAAAAATANGTAAAACTCAAACCAAAATCTCCTTTGTATGTTTATATTCCCATTATTAAAGCTCAGCTGAAGAAAAAAAAAAAAATAGGTGGTAGAAATGCAAGTAATAAATGAATTTAAAAAACCTTCATGCAAAGGAAAGTGCTGGGAAATGTTCTGAATTCATTA
Source organism: Laticauda laticaudata (assembly GCA_004320025.1). Lineage (NCBI taxonomy): Eukaryota > Metazoa > Chordata > Lepidosauria > Squamata > Elapidae > Laticauda > Laticauda laticaudata. The sequence continues at coordinate 1,191 of BHFT01003444.1, forward strand.
ATTGACTTTTATGGTTATTTCATCCACACCTTATAAAAGTTCTTATCTTATTACAAGTTGCTATGACAAGCATAAGTCACCCTTAAATGCTATCACATCACATACTTCTCCTCCTTTTCTGAACCAGGAATTTCTTTTGAGTTTGTAGAAGATTGTCTTGAATTGGAAACATTTTTTGTAGGTTAAATTTGCCATATGTATTATAAATATAGTGGTAAATATCTTTTTCCTGTTTATTTATTACAGATACATCCAAACTGTCCTTCAAGAAATCAAGGTGAAATACATTATTTAAGGTATAATAATTTTTGTTCTAAATTTGTTCAGAAAATATATGATCTAACTTATTTTTTCTTTGAAGTTTTGTTCTTCACTCTAACTATTACATCCTTATACTTACAGTGTCCTTTGTCCTCTTTGCTTTCATGCTTGTCCACTTCTAATAGGTTAGGAAATGTTTTGTCGATTTTATTAAACCTTGAAAACAAAAAATGGCATCCTCAGCTAAACTGGATCTCGAACTCAAGTTTTGATTCAGGTTCTGTCACATTCTTTTTCTCCTTCTTTTCCATCATCTTTACTATTATATACGACATAATTATCATCACAAAAATAGAGAATCCATAAAGCCCATGTCACAGTGAACCAACGGATGCAAAGAGGATGTAAAACGGACAAAAAACCTTGCCATCCGTTCGACGAAAACACAATGTACTCACTGCCTTCCGTTTTGCTTCCTCTCTATCCGTCAGCATCCATTTAATTGACGTTTCATCCGCTCCAAAAGTTTTGGGCTGCCAAAAACTTTTGCGCGGAAAATGTATCCAGTTCATCCATTCTGCATCGCTATGCATCCGCTACAACATCCGTTATTGCATCCGCTATATCCGCTAGCATCCACTGCGCATCCGCGCAACTCACATCTGCCCGACGCAGGGAGGAAGCGGAACGGACGCGGAACGGATGCAGAACGGATGCAGAACGGAAACAAAGCGTTTTAAACGGGAAAAACGTTCGCAGAGGGGAACTATCTCGGATATATAAGGATGTCTACAGGATGCCTAGAGGATGCCTAGAGGATGCAAAGGGACACCTATACTGCCTATAAAAAGGGGAGCAACTCGCCTGCATCTCACTTTCAGAACAGCAGCCAGCGGTGCTCTGCAGCCTTCATCTGGCTCTTCCTCTTCCACAGCATCCAGTCATGTCCACCGTGGATTGTAACAAAGTCCTTTCGGCAGCCACCATCGTTCTGCACAGTGCGAAGCCATCTGCAGGCTCTGTGAACTCTACTGCGAGAAAGAAAAGGAGCCACCCAAAAAGAGTCTGGATCTGAAGATGGTTCCCAGAAGAGCAGAGGATGGACTGTACAACAGTGATGGTGGAGCTCAGGAACGAAGACACTCGGGTGTTCCAGAACTTCATGAGGATGCCTGCAGCCATGTTTGATGAGTTGTGCAGCGGCTGACACCCAGGTTGACCAAGGCAAACACCAGCTTCCGGCCCAGCTGGAACCTGGGCTCAAGGTGGCACTCACTCTGCGCCACCTGGCCTCAGGGACCTCCTACAGGAGCATGCAGTACGGCTGGAGGGTGCCATCCAACACCATCAGCATTGTGGTCAGAGAATGGGTGCAGGCCATCATCGAAGAATACAAGGAGGAGCTCCCCAGTACCCCTCCACTGAAGAAGGATGGAAGAAAGTTGCAGCAAGTCAGCTGTGGTATCAGAAGTGGAACTTACCACACACCGTTGGAGCCATAGATGGCAAGCACGTGGCCTGCAAAGCTCCACCAACTCAGGGTCCACTTATTTCAACTCCAGGGCTTCATCAGCATCATCCTCTTCGCCATGGTCGATGCTGACTTCAAGTTCATGTACATCGATGCTTCAGGCAACGGCTCTCTTCAGATGCCCAGGTATACAACGCCAGTCACCTCAAGGAGGAGCTGGAAGGCAACCTCATCGTGGGCTTCCCAGATCCAGAACCCCTGCCCAACGACACACAAGATTGTGCCCTACTTCATCGTGGGGGATGACGCCTTCTCCTCGAACCTACCTCATGAAGCCCTACACTTCCAGATCCTCACCTGTGAAGAGAGGATCTTCAACTACAGGCTGTCCAGGGCATCCTGGCCAACATGGTTCCAGGTACTTCTCACACCAATGCAGCATTGCCCAGAAACCGATGAGGAGGATCATGGAAGCTTGCTGCATCCTTCACAATCTCATGCGCACCCGCTACCCAGTCCTTGCAGCAACCAGGCTCGTGGACCTCCAGCAAGGAATGGGACATGGAGGCAAGGGCGAAACCTGATCGACATCTGAGGATGTGCAAGGCCCCAACAGAGCCTCACATGAAGCCGAAGAAGCAGCGCAAACTCCTGATATACTGGTGCAACTCCCCAGCTGGAGCAGTGGAATGGCAAGACAGGATGGTAGATGCTTAATGGATGCTTCCTTCAGCCTGTGTCATCACACTGATGAGATTGGGCCATGTATGTTTGGTTGACCGACAATGAAACAGGGCGTTTAATAAAGAGTTGTGTTTATGTTGACATGTGTGGATAATTATTACATTATTATTGATAATAAAGGGGCGTAGGTGTGGCACCTGGGAGGGTGGACCATACAGTCCCACTATGCTTGCACTGGAGGTTTATCTATCCCACTGCTATCCTAACCCATCCCACAGCTATTACCCATCCCACAGGTATCCTAACCCATCCCAAAGCTATCCTTACCCATCCACAAAGCATGCAAAGGCTTAAAACCATTCTAAAAGTTTCCAGCAAGACTTTATTAAAAAAAGAAATGAAGCAAGTGTTGTGAATCATAAATAGGCTTATTTACAACAAGCTATAAGACAAAAATGAGTCTTTGGTACTCCTCTTGGTCGCTCCAGTCCCAGGGGTGAAGGGTGCAGGTGCTGTGGAGGTGGCTGGTGCTGGAGTGCTTATCATCAGCTCCTCCAGAAGCAGAAGCAGCAGAAGCACCAGCCCCAGAAGAGCGAGCCCGTGCTGCAGAAGCCCCAGGAGAACCAGAGTGAGGCGCAGGGGGCGGGTGATGTAGCCCCTGTCCCTCTTGCCAGGGCTGGCAGCAGATGGCTGAGGCTTGCTGTGCTTCCACATGGTTGTGGGGTTGCTGGCTGGCAGGGAGGCTGGCAGGAAGGCTGGCAGGGAGGCTGGCAGGAAGGCTGGCAGGAAGGCTCGCGGGCAGGTAGCCACCAAGGCCGGCAGGCAGACATGAACCAAGGCTGGCAGGAAGGCAGCAGCGCAAGTCTGGCAGGCAGACTGGCTGGCAGCAAGGCTTGCAGGCAGGCAGGCAGAAAGGCTGTCTGGCAGCAGACAGCAAAGGCTGGCAGGGAGGCTGGCAGCAAGGCTTGCAGGCAGACATGCAGGCAGACATGCAGGCAGGACAGGCAAGGCAGTCGATGTGTCTGGAAGCAGGTCTTTCCTCTGAATGGTGACCTGCTTCCGAGCTGCTTTCGTTATATCCGTGGGGCTGACGCAATGCATCCTCCCCGCATGCACAATTAACGCTCGGCATCTGCTAGGCTTCCGCTGTGCATCCGCTAGGCTTCTGCTCTGCATCCGCTTTATCCGCTGTGCATCCGCTCTGCATCCGCTGTATCCGTTCCGCATCCGCTTTGCTGAGGTCCCCGGAAGCCCTGCGGATGTGCCATCCGCTCCCATCCGCTTCTATCCGCTGGGCTTCCGTTCCGCATCCGCTTTGCATCCGCCCTGCGTCCTCCCTGCCTCCGTGTTATCCGCTCCGGTTATGCAAATTTTTGCCCCTTTGAGAGCGGGTAACAACGGATGGAACATTTTGCTCGTCTGCTGTGTCCTTTTTGCATCCGTTGGCCAGTGTGACATGGGCTTTAATAATGTATTTTGATCACTTTGGAAAGGAAGCAAGGTAGAAACGTAGGACAACTATGGATGATTGAGAATCTCCCTAGACATATTGTGTCAAATACATCTCGTAGGTGTAATGGCTATTAATTCCCGTCTTGTTTCACATGGCTGTTAATACATTTCTGGGCAATTTCTTAGCCTCTGGATATCAAAGTAAAGATATGCTTATCCTTGGGTTCTGCCTGAGCACCTGGACCCAATAAAACCAACGATTGCTACAACTGCTACTGTATAATTATTCACAATGAATTGAATGACATGCATCATCATGCTTTTCTTTTTGTTAAGGTAGGTTTAGTAGATTGTCAGAATGAATTAAAAAATAACAGTGGCAACTCTTCAGGATGCAGGACTGTTATTTTATGAGAAGAAAGAAAGAAAATATAGGGGATTTCTGTAACATCCACTATGTAAAATTCACATTTTTTTCTTTTGTAATCTGCATTTTTAAATTGCTGTTTGATTGTTTTGATTGACTCAATAAGAAAACAATAAACAAAACAAAATAACAAAAATATAAACTAGCAAAAGCAACACTTCTTTTAGCTTAAAAATAATGAAGGAAAGGGAAGAAGGCTGCCCTGGAGGAGAGCTGATTTTTGTAATATTATCATAACACAGGTAAAGAGAAATTCAGTATTTTTGTTTTCTGAAAAGTCTTGTGTGAAATTTACTTTCTTTATTAATAGGAGAAAGAAAGTCATTAGTGATATTTGAGATGAGTTTTTTTGGCGGTGGTCAATTTTATCATGATTGCAGTCATCCATTCCTTTATCCCCATTCCTATCTTAGTCTTCTGTCCAGTTCCATCCTGGCAATCTATTTGCCTATCTTTCCAGATTTGATTGCTGCTTAAATGGGTTGTGTTTATTTATTTATCTGCCCCTGACTAATGAAGCAAAAAGAATGAATTTCATGTATACATAACTCCCAACTAATTTTTAGAATGCAGAAGGAAAGAGTTTTTATTTTAGTGAAGCTGGATTTCTAGAAGCAATTTTAAATTTTGTATTGTTTGGCTGATAGGAAATTAAAATTTTCAGTTGGTTTATCTTATAAATATATATCTTTCTAAATTATATAGAAACTGGAAAGTTGATTTTTTTGCAATATATTTAATTTAAACATTAGTAATTGCGTGATAGTGTTTTAATCAGAAACCTAAAAGATTTTTGATACTTACTGGGGAATATCATTCCTCATTGTCTTGTATGAAAGAGGGAAAGAGAACAGAACATTTTCTTTATTTTCCATGGGCTTAAAGTTATTCTTTATTTTATACAATGCCTTAAAAGTATAAAAGAAACCACAGACTTTCAAATATATAAATATATGATCCAGCCTTCTGAAATGTTTGACATATGGCAGCTAGAAAGACAAAATGAAAGATGCAATGCAAGGTATGTATGTATACATATATGTATGTACGTACACACAAACACACGCATGCATACATACTTCTCCCTGGATCTTTAAAAGTAGCTAAATTCTAGCTCCAGACATTAGAGAAATGTTAACTATGTTGTTCTTTTATCTGTCATATCTCTCTCTCCCTGTCCCTCTCCCTCTTTCCCCCCTCCCTCTTTCTCCCTCTCTCTCTTCTTTTAAAGTGGGAGAAGAATAAAGGAAATCGAAACTTCCAATTTTCTACCCAGCAAATATAACTACAGTTAGAAAATTATCTCATACTTTATTATTACAAAACCCTACCTGATCATGAAAATCCAGACATGTGGAAACAATATTAAGCTGTGATCTTGCTCTTGGAATGAATTGTGATGGGGTGACATGGATTACAAAAGCTATTGGGAAAATATAATAATTGCATGGATTTTCTATTCCTCACTAATATACACCAAAATGGGATTCTTAAAGAATGCTATAATTGGGAAACAATAATTTATTAACTGTGCTCCTTTCTTTGATAGTGACAGGATAAAACCACATTGGTTTTTATTAATATAACTTATGTGGATTGTAGAATTTTACTACAAGGTGTGCCCAGTTTTGGTCATTTGCATATATTTATCATCACTTACTATTTTTAAAGAATGCCTCCCTCAATTTGGCTCAGGAAGATTCATTATGTTGAGAATGTTTTTTCATTTTGCTGCATTAGTTTTGGCATCTTTTATTACAAGGGAACCTTACTATATGTCTGTATAAATCCCAAATAAGCAGGTCTCTTATATTAAAGATATATGGATAATAATATTTTTTTAATAAAAATAGTGGTTCTAGAATAAAAAAAATATTTTTCCTGGAAGCCTACATTATTTTCATATTTTGGTTGGTTCCAGAAGAAAATGCATTTTCCTTTTTATGCAAAAAGTCTCTAAAGAGTTTCCAGTCATCGATATAAGTCAATGGTTCTCAACCTTTTCTTCAGCATGGACCCCTTTTAAGTAACTTTTGTGGCCATAGCCCTTGGCCATGGATCATTAAAATTTAACTCAAGAATTAAATCATAACATTTCTTCAAGTCTTCATGGACTTCCTGTGATGACATTGTGGCCCCCCCAGGGGTCTGCGAACCAAACATTAAGATATAGATCAATAATGTCCCTTCCTATCCCAGAATAGTTAACCCATGAGTAATATATTGAATTCCTGTACCTTCTGGATAAGGAGACCTCTAGTTGAGATTTTATAGATTAGATATCGCTGCAAGCATCTCTGTACCATGGAAGATTGAAAATGAAAAACTAAGAAATTGCCTACCTACTTGCTCTGGATAGCTGCTCCTCACAAGAGTTCAGTCTTCTTATACTATACACAGTGGTGCCAGTTCATGTTGTCTGTTCCCAAAAGATAGAATAGTTTAAAGATGGGAAATCTGAAATTCCAAGGTTGAGCCCAAGAACAGCCCCACAATCAGTGGTGTGATATCCCCCCCCCATTTTAGGTGCAAATAATTGGATGATGTAATGGATAATAAAAGATGTCACTTTTATACATTTGATGAGTATGTGCACTAGACTTTCAACCCCTGCTTAGCAAATAGGAGATATACTTTGTCCCTGCTCCTACATTGCCATCGCTGTATTAATCCTTGTAAGTTGAAATAATTTAACACCCCAGGTATGACTCTCACTCCTGAAAAGTTGCTGTCCCTGATCTAGTCTGTGGCATTGTAACCACTCTCCTGTTGTTTTTTCTAGAAAATGTTATCTTACTGTTTTACTAAGATACTTTGGAAGCTTTTAAAGCCAATAAAAGATAAATGTGGAAAACATGCTTGTTTTCAACTCAAATTCATCCTGTTCATGCATGACATGAAGACTAAAATCCATTGTTTAAAGTAAAGGAGGTATACAGATGCATTTAGTGTACCTGGAATGCACAGAAATGTGTTCCACCCATGTATTCTCCTTGTATTGTTTCTTTGTTAAATTTCACCATCAGAAATTAAACTGACTGAGATCTAAGAATCCATAAAAGACATTCATGTGCACTAGTTTGTTCTAAAAATGGTCAGACCCAGATTTCAGCAAACATGTTTACTGTCATCTTTTATCTAAAGTGGTTTGTTCACTGGAGAGATGGTACATAAAATGAGAACAAGCATGAATTCCTCTATGTATTATCAAATGAGCCCTCCAGTTTTTGTAGTAAGGGTACTGTTAACTTTAGATTATCATTGTTCCTTCTCCTTCCAAAATAAGCTTTGCCTGCTTCTTGAATTTGAACTCTTATTGTTTCCAGTCAATCTGTCTTTCTTGCAAGAAAGTTTACCACACCAGGGATTTGCTCCATTTGCTTTACTAACTGATGGTCAAAGAGAATAGGTCAACAAGCACCACCAACAATGAAGAGAAATAATACAGGCCAGACGTTTCCAGAATTGTCATGGAAATATCTAAGCCTAAGCAGCTATACAAGAATCCCTACTGTTGTGGATTTTTTAGGGTCTTTTATCATGGGAGCACAGTAAGTTGCCTTATACCAGGACAAATCATTTGCTCATGTAGCCCAATATTGGTTATTGTGCTCAATGGCAAGTTTCCAGAATTAGCCAACGCTTGGATAGAACACATTTGAAAAGGTGAACAAAAAATAAACATTAAGTCGAACAATGATATGGTGGATTGACAGCAAAAATAGGGTTTCTGAGTAAGAGGAATCAATTTTGGCTCACAACTGAGATGGTATTTGGAGGACGTCTTTTGTATTTGTATTTGCATTTGCATGTTTGAGCCTTCTACTGTTTTTTTTCCCGTCTCTAGGAACAGCTGTCCCTTGGCAAAAATATCCAGAGGAATGAGAAATCTGGAGAGAGAAGGAAAAAGTAAAGAAAGGAGCTGTATTATCCAATGATAAAGGACTCAATGAAGCATATAAACAAATGTTGTAAATCCTTATAAAGAACCTCTTGCCCAGGTGGGTAATCCTAAATTGCTATAACTTCTCCTTTCTGAAAGGAAGAAATTGGAACCTAAGGTTCTTCTGGACTTTGGCCAGCCTGTGATTCATAATTCATAAGTGCACCATTTTAATTTTCTTTCTTTATTTGATTTCATGCCAAGTATACTTTAAAACCCAGGCTGTAAGGAAGAAGAATGGGAAAATACAGAGATGAAGGTCCACATTTTCGGCTTTGTTGGAGACTCTAAGCACTCCATATGCTTAAAAATATTGAACCCTTGTTATTCTCACATGAGATTCAAAATATTCACCTCTAATTTGTTTATAAAAATGGAAAAAGAATCAGCTAATGGCTGCAGAACATTTGTGCTGAATTGAGGAAAGATAAATATTCAACTTGCAAGATCCATCCTTTAACTCTGAATACTCCTGTTGCTTTTTTTTTTTTTAACCTGTGATCTCCTGATCTTCCATTTGATCAAGGAAGCCTTTTGCTTAACATTTGCTTTCTTTGGAAGACCATATTTTATTTTATGTTAATAAAAAACTAGAAAAAATAATTAAAACAATAAGAACATAAGGTCTGTTTATGTAATTTCTTAGCTTTTTGTTAAATCTGATCTTCACTTGTTTGTTTCTTGTGGTGTGGAAGAAAAGGAATTATGAAAAAAACAAAGTTTTTGTATCAGGCTGAGCACAATGAATACCTTTGTGTTTATTAAGAAAATGAATAAACTCCTTTAAAAAAATCCATTTCAGTGACCTAGTCGGTGATGGGGATGTTGTTGTTGTTAGGGAGAAAGGGAGGAAAGAAAGGAAGGAAGGAAGGAAGGACACAGTATAAAGACCCAGCAAGAATAACTTCTTTGACTGGTGTCCTTTGGAAATTCTAATTCTAGCCATTTAGGTATTATCCAGGTAATGTATGATTGTGATGATGATCATGATTGTGTTGTCTCTACTCCTTATCAACTTAGATTCCTTTAGAAATGGGTGGTGGGAGTCCTGGCTATCTGACTGTAAAGAAGGAAATCTCTTAATTTTGGGAGGGGGGGAACTTGAATAAATTGCTATTTCAAAGTGTTCTGGCTCACTTGTTGACTGAAACTAGAGATACTTGAATTCTTGCAAGCACAACTGCGGCAGTCGGAAGCATCCTCCTCAGTTCTGTCAACACTCACTGTCTTGCCAATGCTATATCAAAACCATCCTCAGGCATAAGGTATGTTCATTATCACCCAGGATTTTGTGAGATTTTCCTCTGATAGACAGATGATCTAAAAGTGAATTCTAAGACAATAGCATTGGGACATATCCTTCATTACATATTGGGTTTCTTTTATGTTGTTTTTGATTCAAGTTATCTGGTCTTTTGTTTCTCATTCTGAAACAAACCAAGGAAAGTCAGAAAAAAATATTTCTTTGCTAAATGTGAAAGCTTTTCTTAGAGTAGATTTCATTTAATCATCTAAAGTTGTTGTTCTGCTCGGGATTTGGCATCAATCTGTGTGCTGCCTTAGAAGCTGTGAGGCTTTGTCCATTTTAGAAAAGTGTAATTATAATGTCCTATGGAAAGAAGGATAAGTGGAAAAAACTCTGGAACAGTATATTTGTCCAGTAGCATGAAGTATGTGAAATTATATGTATCTCAGTCTGCTTTGATTCTTCTATTGTATATTTAAAGAAAATAGGAATTAATTTTGTTTTCTTATGTGATACTACATTTACTTACATTTGAGTAAAATGGCATTAGGAAATAATATTACAGATTCTACAGCACTTCCAAAGCCATCCCAGCTTCCTATCCTGAGTAGATGGGAAGAGTACAGACAAAAGCAACAAAGGCAAAATTTGCTATAGTAAGTAACAATAAGAGCATACATAAGTAAAACAGCTGCAGTAGTACTGTATTACCTACATGTTGTTACACACGTCCTAAAGCATTTTGTATTTGCTTTTGCAGTGTCCCCTGCTAAAGAACCAGTCATTCAAAATGTAGCACGAATTTGTGAAAGAGAGAAATATTTGTGTGAGTTAAAGGCCCTGTCACACTGCCCAACGGATGCAAAATGTTTGTAAAAAGGACACAGCGGATGAGCGAGCAAAAATTGTCCATCGCGTTGTTAATCCACTCTCAAAAGGGCAAAATTTGCATAACAGAGCGGATAACACGGAAGGAACGGACGGAAGAGGACGCAGGGCGGATGGAAAAGGGATGCAGAGCGGAAGCCTAGCAGATAAGGAGCGATGGAGCAGATGGCATATCCACTAGCTTCCGGGGACTCAGCAAAAATGGACGCGAACGGAAAGAGCGATGCAGCAGTGGACGGCGAGCGAATGAAGCGGATGCACAGCGGATGCACAGCGGAGAAGCAGATGCAGAGCGGAAGCCTGCGGATGCGTAGAGAAGCCTAGCGGATGCCTTGCGTTCACTGCGCATTCGGGGGATGTATTGCGTCAGCCCCACGGATATAAAGGTAAGCAGCCGGAAGCAGGTCACCATTCAGAGAAAGACCTGCATCCAGACACCTCGAGTCCTTCCAGCCTGCCTGCCTGCATGCCTTGCGCCAGCCTTGCTGCCTACCTTGCTGCCTTGCCATCCTGCCAGCCTCCCTTCCAGCCTTGCTGTCTGCCTGTTCCAGCGCTCCTGCCAGCCTTGCTGTCTGCCAGCCTTGTGCCTGCGCTGCTTGCCAGCCTTGTGCCTGCCTGCCTGTCAGCATTGGTGTCTGCCTGCCTGCCAGGCCTTCCTGCCAGCCTTGCCGCAGCCTGCGCCACCTTGGTGCCTGCCTGCCTGCCAGACTCCCTGCCAGATTCACTGCCAGCACAGCCCACAACCATGGGAAGAAGAGAAGCCTCAGCCATCTGCTGCCAGCCCTGGCAAGAGGACAGGGCCACCCTCCCGCCCCCTGCCCTCACTCTGCTTCTGCTGGGGCTCTGTAGCACGGGCTTGCTCTTCTGCGCTGCGGGCTTCTGCTGATTCTGCTCTGGAGGAGCTGATGATGCTCTTATGGCGGTGGCTTCTGCTCAGCTTACTCTGCTGATGCTGCTTCTGGCGGTGGTGCTTCGCTGGTGCTTACTCTGCTGATGCTGCTTCTGGCAGTGTGCTTCTGCTGGTGCTTACTCTGTTGATGCTGCTTCTGGGCGTGGGTGCTTCTGCTGGTGCTTACTCTGTTGATGCTGCTTCTGCTGGTGTGTTTCTGCTGGTGCTACTCTGTTGATGCTGCTCTTGGCGGTGGTGCTTCTGCTGGTGCTTACTCTGCTGATGCTGCTCTCGTCCTGCTGGTCCTGCTGGCCTGCTCGTACTCCTGGTCCTGCTCGGTCCTGTCCTGCTGGCTCCTAGGCTTACTCTGTTGCTGCTGATCCTGGTCCTGCTGGTGCGGTGGCTGTGCTGCTCATGCGGCTGCTGATGATATTGATCAAATTGGGATCATCTGAACCATCATTGCTGGCTGCCTTACAGACTGTCTGCTGATGAATAGATGATCTATGATCCTCTGTAGATACTGCCTGCTGCTGCTGAATATGATGATGAAATCCTGTCTATGTTGCTGCTGTGGCCTAAGTGTAGGAGGCAGCCCCTACAACATCACCCAGCCCTCTGATGGAGGCCCAATATGCTCTGCCAGAGGAGGAAGGCAGACGTGTGATAGAGAGGAGGCAAATACTCCAATTGAGGAGATAATGCACAGAGTATAGCTGAGGAGCTGAGAGGAAGCTGACTGACGATGTGGAGCGGATCATGCTACGCAGCCACCGGTGCTATCTAGGAGACACCAAAAAGAAGCTAGGGCCTCTTGGAGAGAGAAGCGGAGAGCCTGGCCTCACATCTGAGGGATGTTCCTCGGTTGGAATGCACAATGCACACCTGCTATGGGAACTCTATCCTCAAGAAATTCTTTGTCCAGGCCGCTGGGTCAGCTGACGACAGAGAGACCTATGTCATGCCAGGGCAGCTTCATGGAGGGTAGAGTCTTCGGCACGAGGCAGCAGAGCCCCTCCAATGCCATACCACCCATCTCTCATCCGGGGACGCAGCCTGCCCTACAGAGAGCAGCCTGATCGTATTATACGTCACTTCGACGGAGATCGAACCTCTTACTCCAGCAGTATTCTGTTGATAGCGTCCCATGGCAGAGAACACGGACCAGTTGTTAACCATGGCAGAGTGCGTGGAGACGTCCCTGTGAGTAGAAGAAGAGGAGACAGACTTCCACCACAGCCCTACCTGCAATCCACCCCCAGCTCCACTTCCACAGAAAGGCAGAGAGACAGAGAGCAGAGCCACACTGCCAGCTGGAGATCTAAGGACACCATCCAGAAGAGCATAGATCATCCTCATCTCACAGTACACACGACTCCCATCCTCCAACCGCAAGCCCTCCTCACCTATGTGGAATCCAGACACAACCTTGACGGACAGGGCGGACACCGCCGAGGACGCAGTCTGGTGGAGGAGCAACCGAGATCACGACGCTGCTTCAGCAAACCCATCACAAGACACCAACGAAGAACAACGATGCTCCGACGCCAGTCGCCACGTCTAGCTCCTCCACCCCAGTTCGATGTCGCTACCCATACCAGGCTTTCCACAGGCCCGCTCCCCTACCAAGGCGATGAGCTACCAGGAAAGATCCAAGCACGCCCAGGCAGAGCCAGACTCCCAGCACATGGCACGAGCATCGGAACACGGGTTAGCCAAACCAAGTTCCTACGTGATGCCAACCGTATCCAACCCATCTGACACTGGATCAATAACACCCGACTGCCACATGCTGATATGCCCACCCAAGACACATAGCGTAGCAAAACAAACTGAATAATCGCACTATCGCCACCAGTCACTCACCCAGCTGCAAGCCAGACAGCCACTACACATGCTCCTTCTCCACCCCACACCAAGCACCGACTTCATAATACATATGCTCCCTTAAATGTACTGGCGGTCTACACCCCAGTGCAATGGAGGGAGAGTGAAGGACTCCCCTCAATAACAGTGTCACCCGAGCTGCAGCTGATCGGAATCGAGAAATTTCGACTCAACACCCATCAACTATGTCTCTCAGCCCGGCAGCACCCACAGTAGCTATCAGACGCAGCACTCAACAGACCACAACCTCCACCCTGGAACCCTTCACCCGGAGATTGGGCACACTCTGATGGACCGATAGAGAGTGCCAAGAGGACTGGGTGGCTACCATGTAGATATTATTATGACACTTGACTGGGTCATTTTTTAGCATTACGAGCGTTAGTATTAATATAAAAGATTTTCTGACTACACACATGCATTCATTTATTATATTTAAAATAAAAGTCCTTGCGATGGAACTTTATAGAACATGTTGATTAAGCCTATTGCACTGCCGTTAGTGGATGAAGAAAGAGACAGAGCCAGTGAGGGATGTTGGCCAGAGAACCTTGGATGTAGAGGATAGCAGGGAGTGGAGCAGAGCTATACGCTGGATAATGAAGGGGGTTAATGCTCAAATGCTTGATGGAGAATGGGCAGGAGAATCCAATTGGACTAAGAGTAAGACCATAGCAGTACCGAGGTAAGGCAGGAAAACCTTGAGAAGTGGGTTAAGAAAGCTGTTAGGGATAGGTAAAATAGCTGTGGATAGATACAACACCAGTGCCACGTAACATACCGATAGGACAAGCGAAATTAAAAAAATAGGAATCCACCCTACCCAAAAGAGTACAACTACAAAACTATCGACCCTGTCCAGCAGTTTCAAAGTCACGACATACCATGACATGTAAAAGATCAACTGTACACAAAACTAACATAATGAACAATAAAATCTAAAGAACAACTCATTTTATTAAAATTGTGCACCTTGAAAGACAGAAATACATGATAAAAGAGCCACAACAATAACACTAATGGAGCAAGAACACAAAATATAACATAACATACAAGAACAGAAGAAATATGAAGGACAAGGCTAGATCAAATGAAAGAGCGCAAACTAGCCGATTGAAGCAGGACAATGACTAACATAACAACCAATAGCCTCAGTACTTAACCATCTCCAACTGACATCCCAAAGAAAAAAACATAGAGAGAAAGATAATTAACAAAGCATCACAGACAAGCGATTCACGAACAGGATGCTGGCTGCTTCTTCTACATCAACGTGAAGCCACATACCTGTTTAAGAGCATGCACCAAACCTAAAAGTATGTCTCAGGAGAAAAAAAATAAAAGGAGCACGATCAGGTGTTTTGCCCTATGCCTCCATCCGCCGATGGCTCCATTCCTACAACCAATTCATGATCAACTAAATGTTAAAAGTCACAGAAGACCATTACTGACGAAAGAACGGAAAAAAAAAAAAAAGATATGCATAAAAGAAGAACGAAAAAGTGAATTAAAGCAACGAAATCACGATATGCATAATGATGAAGTATAATGCAAGAGTAGTAGACACGAACTTCCACGAATCCTAACCATCAAAATGAGTTAACAATAAGATCCCGCAGAATTCAAAGAAACAATCAAGAAATGCGCGCAGGTAAACGTAGAAAAACTGGGAACAACACATTTGGACCAACGAGAGCAAAAAGGACTATACATCCAACCACATTCCAGACCCAATATAGTCACAAGAATAGAATGAGCCATGCATTTCAACGTAAGAGATAGTTGAGAAGAAATAATACATACAGTACAATCAATTAACAAGAAAACTCAAGGAAAAAAAGAAAATCTGAGAAAGATAACCGACCAGGCGCTACAATTGGAGGTAGGAATTTGGCTGAAGCGCGAAAGACATAGACGTATCATTCACACCCACGAAAATAGAACAATAAAAAAAAATGGGAAAGCAAACAACATACAATTTGAAAACGATAAAGATCGTTGTGAACACAGGAAAAGTCATGAACATTCTATGGCCCAAATGACCCATCAAATGAATGACGGTTAAGAACTATAAGCAACAAGCTCCCGCGACACATATATTAGTAATGCACACTATAAGCTGGCTTATAGCGGCATGAACAGCATGAAACAATGAGCCGCGTTTCGTAGAAAAGGCGCAGCCAAACGCAATCGAGCAATGATACATGAGCAACTGCCTGTAACAAGCAAGTAAAACGATTCCGCAAAAATTCGCAAAACTGAAAGACAAGAGGAACAGAATGCGATGAGTCAAGAACCTCGAATGGTGACGAAGTAACAAAGAGAAGACACCAGCGACGATTGCGCTGTCGAGCTATGCAAGGCCACCGCTGCATGACCCAATCCTATAGAAGACTCCAACTTTGTTATAGGGAGTAAAGTTCCACTATGATAATACAACCAGCTACTTGCGAACGTTCTTTCAGCTGTTCAGTGGAGGGCACTGAGGAGCATCCTTCCAATTGCTTTATTCATTTAGAAGGATGATCCTCTGACACCAATTCTTCTCTAGAACACAGAACAATTGCTGACATTGAGATAGTTCCTGATAGAGTGCATCCCTCCAGACGATTTACTAGCATTGCTTGTCGCTAGGTGACCCTTTCTTCATAGGCGCAGTTGTGCTGCGCTCACGTCTATGTGAGTGACCACCTTTACATGAGGTCCACAGTTGGTCCAGTCGGGGCCGGAAGTAATTTATAAGCATTGCTCTTGGTCAAAACTGACCTGTCATTATGCGAGATATGATACTGAGACCAGTGCCGAACAACTGTTCAATGCAGGATCAAGCTGGTTCGACTATCACTATCTTCATGCATGAAAAGGTAATCCTAACATAGTGACGACTGCGATCGCGTGAGAGTCTTTCGTGTGTCGGCGTCCACAAGCGATACAAGATAAATCATTGTATAATACGAATGCCTGAACTCGCGGAACATACTATCTCCCGATCCCATCTCCGGACCCAAGCGCTCTGGTGCCTCCTTGTACTTCCCTAAGTAGAGCCACAGAGCCATGTAGATGGCTCATACTGGTGCAGAACGATGGTGCACACAAAAGAAGTTTTACGATGCACTTGAGACATGACTGGATTGCTGGAGAGGAAAGGCAAATGAAGCTGCAGACGATCTCACAGCGAGCTGTCTGCCTCCTTGAAAGTGAGATCCAGGTGAGTTCTCCCCCTTTTTATAGCAAGATAGGTTTTCCACTATGTGTCCCTTTATGCCTCTAGCACTTCTCTAGACATCCTTATATCCGAGACTTAGGTCCCCTCGCGAACTTTTTTCACTTAATGCTTTACAAAGTCGTAGCTGCATACCTGCTTATGGCGATCAGCTTATTACATTATGTCTGATAGCTACTAAACCCTGCGCGTCCGTTCCAGCGTGCATTCCAGCGCGATTACCGCATCCGTTACACGAATTCCCCAATCGTTCCTGCTCCGTATCCGTGATCCGATCAGATCACAATGGCCCGCTGTCCGAGCGATTATAGATGATCAGCGATGTCAGCGGAATGTCTTAGCGACAAATATTAGCGTGATGCATCAACGGATGCATACGATAGTCCCCCGTCATGCCTGGCGGAGCAGAATGAGCCATATGAATACATTATTTCTGCTCAAAAAGTATTGAGCCAGCTCAAAACCGTAACTGAAGGCGAATGAAACCTCAATTGAACGGAATGACTGGACGGATAGAAGAAGCATAGTAACGGAGATGCAGTGAGTACAGAAACGTGAAGCATCGACAATTAAAACAACGATAAAAGTGTTTTTCTCCATTTTACATCCTCTTTCCATCTGTTGGTGCAGTTTGACAGGGGCTTAATTTGCTTTGTGGGATTGTGCATGAACTCATCTAATAATATCAGCAGATTACAATGTCCCCCCACCCCAGGAATCTTATTTGGATCCATTCAGAAACTCCACGCCACTGTCATAGGTCATTCTGTGGGTATAACTAAGGCTTCTTAGTTATACCCACTTCTTAGTTTTTTACTCTCCAGGAGTAAAAAAAGAGTTCCTGCTGATTTTACTCCACTGGTTGTTGCTGATATAGGGCGAGGTGCTCATTTCCATTTTAAGGACATTGAGCCAGGGCTGTGTGAAGACATTTCTGCAGTCATTTGCCCTCATGACCTCAGAGAGCGCTGTTACTTTCCCACCAAAGTGGTACCTATTTATCTATTTACATTTGCATGCTTTCAAACTGCTAGATTGGCAGGAGTTGCTTTTTAGATCCATCCATATTTCTTTGGTTTCAAAATTTTGAGCCAGGAGACACTTAAAATGATGCTGCAAGACAAAATTAGGCTTAACGCATTTTTGAAAATGGAGAAAACTTTTATTGCACCAGAGGGAAAATGTAAACCCCAAGTAGCCTATCTACACAATGAGGTTTGACTTTTTTTGCCACATTAACCCTTCCCACATTATGGCAAACCTTAATAGCAGCTCTTGGTCTCTAAAGTATTGCTCACTCCTGATCAACAAGATGTTCCACATATATATTCTAGGCTATTACTGTCTCTTGTCTTCTTTTTCATTTATTTTGAACAAAGCAAGTTTTATAGTTAATATCACACCAAGACAAGTTTATATGTGCATTCCTGTGCCCACATCAGTGCGGTATCTGCTATTCCGCATTAGATGGGCACCTCATGATAGGGAGCGAAAGGAGAAAGAAATGACAGGAGACGAAGTTTCTCGGGATGAG
>BHFT01003445.1:0-11306 GCA_004320025.1 Laticauda laticaudata
AGCTCGAAATAGGAACTTTTTGTTATATTCAGAACATATATTTTCTCAGTTTATGTGAGAAGGATTAAATTCATCCAGTACAACATTAGTTTTATTTTTCAGATGCCTCTTTGGTTTGATAAGATCAACTGAAATTCTTGACTGTGTTGGAAAGGAATTAACCAGTATACTCTCAGCATCAAATTACCCACGATATTACTCACAATGATTTTATGGAAAAAAATGACTTTGGTGTTGATTCTAATTGAAGAGACTATGCCTCATTTGAAATGCAGAATCTAAATTCCGGAGTAATTGTATCCCAGTAGGATACCACCATGCCTCCACCTTTCAACAATGCTTGATAAATCTAAGATCAAGCATTCCAGTTCTGATTTTGACTGGGAGGTGCCGAGTACTTGGAATTTAAACATTAAATCTCCTGGATTTTTAAAAAGCTTGGCATATATACCTTTGCTCGTGTGATTCTGCAGTTTTCTGGAATAACTATATCTATATTCTAGTTCCACACCATCCCATTTTGAATAATCAGAATACTCTTATTCTCCCATGAGCTGTTCAGAGCATCCAGAGATGGGAGGTGCTTCAGTCTCTTCTGGAAAGGTTGGGCTTAAAACTCCAGGACGTTCCTCCTCCTCCATGGAACTCCTCCTCAGCGTCCCCCATTTTAGCTCAACCTTCATGGTAAGAGGTTGTGCACTCCCTGAGTGGAACAGCTTTGCGCACATTCAGGTTGGATCTTTAAAACCCTTCACTAATTTGGTCTTTCAGGCTTTCCCCTCTATCTAGGTAAAAAACCAACAGCTTTCCCTTAAATTAGCAGAGCCTGCCATCTGCAGGCAGCCTCAGGCTTTCGCCTCAGAAAATAGCCTTATCTCCATTCCGATCACTTTCCCTCGCAAATTAGTGGAGCCTGCCTCTCCGCAGGCAACTCTGTGCCCAGGCAACTGAGCTTGCTGCAAAATCAGCTAATCGACTTAATAGGATCGGGGAGGTGGTGAGTGCGGTGGCGTGGCAGAAGTATGTTAGCGGAACCAATCAGTCAGTTCCTCAATAGGCCGAGTGCGCTCGCTGTTGGTGTGCGCTCGTGCGTTTCATTCTTCGTCTTAGAATCTGCTTGACTCAGTGCAGATATTTATTCCAATCCGTCGGCGCTCAGCGGCATGATGGTTTAGCGAGGTGGGCATCCTCTCGGCGTACTGAAGATCTTATGATACTGGTGATTTCACCTCTCCTTACAGTTGGCTCTGTGCTATTGAGTGCTCTTATGAATCCAATTACTACATATCTTACTAATCAGCGTCCCGTCCTATCTTGTGCTTCTATCGTAGTATCTTTCAGCTTAACTGCGGCAGCGGTACTCCCCCTCGAAAGAATTTATGTTGTCGGCAGAGGCTGCTATCACAAATGCTTGTCTATTGGGCGAATTTCGTTCTTCAGCCTGCTTCGGCCTAGAATCTGGATAATCATTCACCTTCTGCGTTAAAAGTCCGTGTCCGCTGGATAATAAGATTGAGAACATTCACTCTATCCGTGAAAGCGTGAGTACATCCCTTTAGTCTATTCCTTGGTAGTTCATGGTCTCATCTCGTTAAATTAAGAAGATTTACAGATCTCGGACATGGTCTATTCTGCGCGGTAAAGCCGTGTGTTGCATCTCTGAAGGAGAGACTGATCAGACCGACTCGCAGCCTGTTGGTTCTAATAGTATGTGATATTTCTCTAGCTTCGCCTGCGTGACTCAGGCATGGCGTAGAATCTCCGGTCTGAAGCAACGAGTCTGCGTCTGGCCTCTTTGCTCATGGCTTCTCAAATCTTACATGCTATACGGTGGTAATATTCTCTAGTTGATAAATATACAGTCTTACCTCATTATCATGGAGGATGATGTCTCCAATCCTTTCGTATGTGTTAACTGACTCAGGAGAAGTAGATAGCATGTTATGGGCGCAGCATATATAATATGAATCAATAATCACAATTACCAAAAGTAATAGATAATAATTGAATCAGTGCTTGTGGATTCAGAATAGGTGAAGTGAACGAACCGCCAATCTCATACGAATTCATATGGAGGTCTCGACTAAGAGCATATGTGTGCTACGTGAACAGAAGTAACGCCATACACACAGTGTCCGAGTGATTCGCGTGCGCAGAAACGCGAGGTAGACGCGGCATACCAACAACAAAAGTTCTTATATTTGTTAACACAGTAAGAAACGGAACATTGGCTCAAGCCGCCGACAGCCCTTTTATATGTTTCTGTCTGCCGGCTTGTAGCCAATAACAAGCATTTGGTTTTGCCGCCCTTGGGCAGCTTCGTGGATTGGTTCCTATTTTTTAGTTTTTGTTAACCAATCGGAATGAAGTATTTGGAGTCTACTATTATTTATACAGAACATGAAGTATTACTATAAGGAGTAGTAGTTGGAGGAATAGTAGCTGAGGGTGTAGAAACAATGGGAAAGCGTGGAACAGAGAGCAGTTAGTCAGTTCTACGAGTACCAGCCTGTTAGTGCTTGTTTGGATGTTTGTCTAGGACCTGTGTTGTTGGATTGGCTCTTTGTGTTTTGGAGCCCACTGACTTGGTCCACATAAAAAAAAAACAACAACAACAAGAGAGGCAGAGTGGCCCTCTCCCTTTCCTGAAAGTTATCTTCACTTGAGCATTTTTGTTGAAAACTGGCAAACAATTCTGGAAACCAGCAAAAACCCAGTATGACGTGTGGTCATGTGACTGTTGAATATCACAACCAGTCATAAAGCTAATCTGCACTACATGCAGTCATGGGTGGCAGCCCAACTATTTATGTTGGCTGGGGATCTTTATGGGCTGTTAAGGCATTCATCCTGTGGTTATTTAACTCTGAACGTTACAATAAAATGACAAAACTGAAAACTGAATGGACATCTCCAAGAAGTCAGCAGGAACTAAACCTGATGAAAGGTACATTTTTTTAAAAAATGTTTAAGATACCACAAAACTCTTGTGTTCTAAATGGTAAAATGGCTGTATCTCTGGAGTTCTTCCATTCGCACTTAGCAAACAAATGGAAAACAATAAAGGTACTAATGTTTTCTAAAGGACATGAAAAAATAACTCTTCCTAGAGTTATGCATGCACAGCCTGGCACACAGTGTACATGTTTTTCTAACCTTTAAGCTTCCTCTGATCCATAGCATCTATATTTGTATGGAAGAAAATGGCTTGAGGCAATTATTAGAGCTACCCTGTCTCTTGCTGGCACTGTGATATCCTAGGAAGGGGATAAGATACCGAGCTTCCCATAGAGATTTTTCACTGAGTCAGTGCCTATTGGAAAGATGAATGTTCCAAATCTTTTTCTGATGGGTGAGAGTAATGATTGTACCAAGAGCTACATCATGAAACTTTATTACAGACAAGTTTGGACAGTGCATTCAGAACAGAAACATTTCTACCTAACCTATCACAGTGCTTTTCTGCCTTTGCTGTGCTCCATTAAGATGGCACTCAAATACAGAAATAATAGGGTTTGAGACAAAAGAGGCAAACTATGCCAAGCTTTTTTTGCTAGCTTTTGTTTTCATTGATCCAAACATTTTTATCAACCCAATAAGGATCGTTCAACAGAATGAGCAATGAAACAATTGCTTCCCTTTCAGTGGGCTTTATTTGCCTCCAATGACTTAGCAGATCCAAACTGGCCACAAAACAGTGTCACTGTGATCATAATGTGATTATTTCTTCCAAAGAAGAAAATTTCAGAAAAAAGAATCAAGGAAATGTTGACATACTCAAATGTGGAGTCAGGTTTAGGGATGGACTGCTGGGGGTTCGCAGGGGTTTGGGAGAGCCCTTAGCTAAGATTCTGTGCAGTTCGGAGAACCCCCAAATCCAGGGGTGGGATTCAAATTTTTTAACAACCAGTTCTGTGGGCATGGCTTAATTGGTGGGCGTGGCTTGGTGGTCATGTGATTGGGTGGACGTGGCTTGGTGGTCATGTGACTGGGTGGATGTGGACAACTCAATATCACTCCCATTGAGGCATGCATCTCCTAGCCTGGCCTCTCATGACTGTGGGGATGCTGCAGTAGTGTGAAAAATGGTCATAAGTCACTTTTTCCAGTGCTATTGTAACTTTGAATGGTCACTCCACACAAGCAAGTACCAGCAAAGGAGGGGGAAAAAACTCCAGAGAAGTTCCAGAGACAGGAAGTCTAGTCCTGCCAAGAATGTAATAAGGATTAATGGAGAGGCAGTTTCTGTAAGCAAGACCAGAATGTTTCCTTCCTGCCTTCCTTACAGGATTAGGCTAGTAATTCCTTCTAACAACCAGTTCTCCAAACTGCTTAGAATGTTAACAACCAGTTCTAGTGAATAGGTGCAAACTGGTAGAATCCCATCCCTGCCCAAATCCCACTCCTGGCTGGCCCCAGCCATCCCTCCCTACACGGTCCATTTCGGATACAGGTAAGTGCAGGCCGTGCAAGGAGGCTCAGGGATGGCAAAAAAATGGGCCTCCCAGAAGTTCAGGAAGGCCAGAAACAGGCTTTTGGGCTTCCAGAGAGCCTCCAGAGCCCGGGAAGGCTGTTTCCACCCTCCTAGAGGCTCGAAGAAAACCTCCAGAGCCCAGGGAGGGTAATCCCTCCCCCGCCGTGGCACAGAAGGCCTCCTGCCATGGCCACGCCCACCCAGCAACTGGGCAGAGAACCCTTTGCTAAAATTTTTGAAGCCCCCTGGTCAGGTTTATATGCTGAAGTTAGGAAAATAAGTGCTTATTGATAAGGGTAAGTAAAGTAAAAAGTTTCTTTAAAAACCCTAATTGAACAAACATTTTATAGCAAGGGTCCTATGAAACCTATGGAATTTCTGTAAACTTCAATAATAAAATTAGCTGAATAAGACTTAGTTTTGATTCTATTTTTCTCTATCTGGTAAAGAGCTGATTTCTCAGTAACATTTTATTTTCATTTAAAATATATTATGTTCCCTGCTATGTTCTCTATGGTACTGGCAACTTCTAGGAAAATTTATTTGGAATACCAACCCCCAAACAGATTGCCTCTTGGGGTCTAAAACTGGCATTAAAAGATATTTTAGTTACTTATTTCTACAAGATCCAAAACACCAATTCATTTCCTTAGATATTTTCATGAATTGATGCTCACCCCACCCCCTAAGACCTCTACTAGTTCTTTTTAATACACTCCAAGAATCCTGAATGTTTATGTGTATGTTTTATGTTCAAATCACCACCCTGACTATACTGAAAAGTGATTTAACCAACAAAGTTTACTTATGTAAATATGACTGTACTTATCAAACCATACTTTTGATAAAATCAGGACTATATCATTAAATTAAGCTTTCTCTATCTTGCCTTATACTGTCAAACTACCAGCCCAAGGGATGGATGCATCACGTGCTGGCCACGCCCACGTCTAGTTTAGTTAAGGGTGAAAAAGTCGATACATCATGTGATGCCGCCATGATGCTGTGAGTTTGACACCCCATTCCTATACACATTAGATATTACTTGTTGTTTCTCAAGTTTCCAAGCATCTCGCATCACATCTCCAGACACCAGCTCTCCTTCTAGACGCATCAACTGATCATGAAGCATTTCTGATTTATTTTCTGATTTTTTAGCTCTTTGCAAGGCCTCCTGATGCAGTATTGTCTGAGTCTCCAGAGTCTCGGTAAGTTGGCTTATTTGGGCTTCAAGCTGGGATACCATCTGGGAAACAAAAGTAAACTCAAATCAGAGACTGAGTATGACACCAATCTCTGGTACCAGAAAATCACCAGTTGCAGAAGGGAAATAAAACAATCACTTTCTACTCAACAAAAAGGAAAAACATGAACACTTAATCAGAAGGACTTGATCTAATTACCATAGTGTAGCATATATGGATGTGGCTGAATTCACAAAACTCACTAAGCTACAATTTGTCAGTTGAAAAAAAAAACTTCTCCGTTGTTTGAATTCATACAGCACAGAAAGATATAAATTGTAAAAGTTAGAGTCACACAATATGCTAAGCCAATCACAAACAAATCAAAATTAGAGCAACTTGTGACACAGACATTATATTAATATGCCCCTTGTAAATTCAAAAAAATATTCTCCTAATGAAAACAAGTCAATACAAACTCACTTAAAGTTTATTGATAAATAATGCTATAAGCAAATTACTACTGTTACAGTAATGCCTTTCTTGGCCAGTTTTGGGAAGAGGTTTTCCATTGCTTCTTTCCTAGGGCTGAGAGAAAGTGGCTGGCCCTACTGGCTTTGTTCCTAAGGAGGGGCTAGAACTCACAATCTCCTGTTTTCAAGCCTGATGCCCTAACTAGTACACCAAACTGGCTCTCAGAGCAATATATATTCTATTATAAACACATCAGGTTATGGAAAAGTGAGAAATTAATGCAATGTTAGTTTTTGATGTACAGTGCTCCCCTTGTAATATCCCATGCTTTTATTTAATTCTTGAAAATTCTATAAGATTCACATAAAACCCTTGCTGATACCATATCTGTCCACACAACATATACAGTATTTGGAAGTATTTGCTCCAAATGGCAGATGCAGCCTGCAGGAGGAATAAAGATTGGGAAACACTTTTTTCCTCATTGCCATAGTTAGACTATGGATAAATACCATCCCTTTCTGTATATGAGCATGCAAAATCTTTTTTTAAATTATTTCAAAAGACACTGCATATAAAAATATAGAGGTTTCCTAAATGGATGAATGAATGATAAGATGATGGGCAGTAAAATAGGACACAAGTCAAGGTGAGAGATGATTCCAAGCTCTACCATCTACAGGAACTTGGAAGAAAGACCTGCACATTATAGGTCTCCTAGTTTTCCTTCAAAGTTGTTTTGTTAGAAGTCAGTAAGACCATATTCTGATCTACATCCACACCCAGAATCAAAGCTGTGGTCTATTAAATAAATTGGCTTGATACCTACTAAGATATAAGGCAAACATTTACTTTCTATACAGATATGGTATTCAGCCAGTTCTGACAGGTTCTGGAAAACTGATAGAGGAAATTTTGAGTTGTTTGGAGAAGTGGTAAATTCCACCTGTGGTTGGCCCCACCCCCATCTCTTCTCTGCCTCCCAAGTCCCAGCTGGTTGGGTCTTTTTTTGTTACCCTGCAAAGGAGAACGGAGCTGGAAAACAGTTAGTAGGGTGGGGTGGGAATTGAGATTTTACAGGATCCTTCCCCTGCCACACCCACCAAGCCATGCCCACCAAGTCACGTCACACCCACCAAGCTGCACCCACAGAACCGGTAGTAAAAAATTGGAATACCACCACTGTTTCTATAGCTAGGTAGGGTTGAACCTCAATCAGTTGAAATGCAGTAAAACATTTTAAAATTAAGGTTGACATGCTTGTGATGCCATGGATTTTAAGCCAATGGACAGTAATAAATAAAACTTAATCTACTGTAGTAATAGCCAAAAACAAAATAAATCCCATGACATAAAACCATAGAAACAATAACATCTGTCTTTAAGTATGCTTTATTACTTGTATGAACCTTCCATAAATCTCCAAATGCATAAAATGAAAATTATTGGATTCTATTCATAACATTGTTCAAAATTAATTATATTTCTCTGCGGGACTTTATAGCTTTTTGTTGTTGTTGTTGTTGTTCATATTCAGTCTGCCACCCCCTTGAAAGCTGTTAAAGAGTTACCCTGACTAGCAAATGAAGTCCTTCTGTCTGTAGGCTGGCCTCATTTTTGCCAGCATTTATGCATGCGGTGTTCATTTTCCCGCTAAACGCTTCAGCATTTCAAATTACAGTATCTCAAACACAGATAGATAATGTTACCGAAGATGAGACCCCAAGAAAAAAGGTTTTATGGAGATGTTACAAAATGTATGAACGGCAATTCAGACAAGCAACTGAATAACTGAATAGAAGAACTGGATGGAAACTGAACAAAGAGAGATTCAACCTGGAAATAAGGAGCTTTTTTCTGACAGTGAGCGCAATCAACCAATGGAACAGCTTTCCCTTGGAAGTTGTGGGAGCGCCATCACTTGAGACTTTCAAGAAGAGACTGCTATTTGTCAGAAATGGTATAGCATCTACTTGGGCTAGGTTGGACTAGATGATCTACAAGGTCCCTTCCAAGTCTGTTAATCTGTATCTGTATCTATCTGTATCTGCAGGTAAGAACACCAGCCAACTTTAGGCACAACATTAACCAGCTTCTAAACCATGGTTCCTCCAGATGCATTAGGTGAGAGCTCCCATTCCTCCCTGCCAACACAGATGGAACCATCTGTGGAATTCCAGACTCAAAAGATGAACAAGGCCATTTGTTCTCAGTTAAAAAAAAACGGGCAAGGGAGAGAGAAGAAAAAACCCTGCCAATTCTTTACCAAGATGCATATTCTCCCAACACAACTGAAAGCATACTAAAAGGCTTCAGATACCCTGCAATATGTTTATAGCTATTAAAACTGCAATGATTCTTTAGCTTGAGATAAAAGAACTTGTTTTCAACAAAGATACTCATTTCCTGGATGTTCAGCAAGGATAATAGTCCAAGCAAAGGAACAATCCATGCAAGTTTTTATTTAACTCTGAGTACACTGTGCGCCATAACATTTCTTCAATAATAAGATTGAAAGGAACTGGAAACTGGTGGCTCATTGTAAGTTAGTTCTGACCAAACAAAGTGAAGTACAAATAATTTAAGACATTGCCCAAGGGAAAGAAATGATTAGCTATAGCACAAACATCAGATTGTACTCTCCTTTTGAAAACAACCAACGAAAATAAGTCCTGTAAGATGCTGAAGCATAGCCAGATACATGAAATAATTAAATAACAATAATTTGTATGCATAATGATATACATGTATGTGGTGTGTGTGTGTCTACACACACATCATATGGATGTTTCTGTACATTAAAAATTCCATACACGGTTTTACTGCATGCATTTCTCGATTCGGTAAACCAGTCCTAGCCAGAGCTTAGTAAATTTGTGAACACATCCAAACTAACCATGTGGAACACAATGTTCTTTCCTCCTTAGGAATAATAGCAGACCACGCTCAAGTACCTTCTGCTGTTGTATAGCAGTCTGAGCTCCTGAGCTTCAAATTCAAGCTCTCCAAAGGATAAAGTGAACTAAAGTGGACATCATTCCGGAGCAAGGTAAATAGGGCATTCATCTTTTGAAATCTTTTCTATGCTAGGAATGCGTCAGAGATTTTCAACAAATGTGTTTGACTTTTTTTTCCCTCCTACCCTTGATTTTTATGAAAAACTGCAATTTCCTTTTGCCTGTTACAGTACTCTTAAACATTTCTGCTAAATGTATTGAGGTTCAGGTGAAGCACTTTGTTCCAGTGTCTCCTTATAGACCCAGACAAATAACCCCATTGTCAATCCTAGCAATGTGCTCTACCTTCACTAATGAAGCCCCAAATCCGTTATAACCAAGCATCCATTCTTCTTCCCATGGGGAGGTCATCTCAATGTGTTTCTATATCATGATGTCAAGTGTCATGTTATCAGTGCAGACACTGTACACTGTAGAAGGATTACAGGAGAAGTTTGCTGAATTTGAAAGGTTCCATAAGTTTTATCATCCTTTGCAATCCTAACACAACTTTTTGTCACAAACTGCAGCGTAATGAGGATATTTGGTATGGTTATTTTTCACCTTTCTGCTGCAGGCTGCTTAAAGCCATTTGGAGAGTAGTGACATAAAAATGTCAGAAATGAAGAGAGAATGCTGAAAGCTTTTACAACGTTTTCCCCTTTCCCCTGATCCTGTCCAGATGTGCTTGGACTGTAATTTCCAGGATTCTGGTTGGGAACTGTAGGAATTAAGAGTCCCAAGAAAGGCAGCCAGAAACAGGTTGGGGTAAAGTATTTCTGCCTCTCCCTCTCTCTCTCTTTCTCCCAACCATACATGTGTATTTCTCTGCAGTTGTGTATTATCAGGACTATTCAGGAAATAGCTCTGGTATTGCAGCATAGATGATTGAGCCAGCTCATTGCAATAAATCACAGACACAAATGTTTACTAAACATCAAGCACTCAGCTTTATATCCTGAAAGTTTAGTGGGCCTTTTTACTGCACTAATAGCTACGCTAAGTTTCTTGACCACAAGCTTGGATTATTCAATTGGAAATGTGCTTGTTAAGGAATTATTATTATTATTATTATTTTAAAAAGCATTTTATAGCCCATTTGGGTTATCCAAAGTTACTTAAACCACAATTAGGTCATCATACAGAAAACAAAGAAATTTAAAAAGTGTCCATGAGCAACCTCTACTGGATCTGTGACGTAGTGAACACTCAATGCAGAGGAAACTAGACTGTATACAGGGACATTTAAAGCATCTTGCAATACTCCTTGACTTACGATCACAAGAGTCCAAACTTTCTGTTGCTAAGTGAGACATTTATTAAGTGAATCTCGCCCCCATTTTATGACTGTTCTTGTAACAGTTGTTAAGTTGTGAAGTGAATCACTGCAGTTGTTAAGTTAGTAAGACAGTTGTTACGTGAATCTGGATTTCCCATTGACTTTGTTTATCAGATGGTTGCAAAAGGTGATCACATGACACAGCATCCATCATAAATATGAGTCATTTGCCAAGCATTTGAATTTTGATCACGTGACCATGAGGATGCTGCAATGGTCATAAGTCACTTTTTTCAGGGCTGTTGTAACTTCAAAATGAACTGTTGTAAATTGAGGACCATCTGTACTAATTTGGCCCGAAAAGAAATATAATTCAAGGAAATAAATATTCATAAAAAGACTGTGTCAGCAAATGTGGAGTTGGATTTATTATCTCGCAAGAGATATTTAAATCAGACCTTTTGTTTGCCGTTGCTACTTACTCATAGAACATTAATGTTAAAAGCAGAATGATCTGACCATAGTGGCCTTTTCAGTTGTAGCCCCAGCACATGTGGCTGTGCTCGATTAAAGCTGTTTATTATGCACCAAAGAGCTTTATTCTCTTTAACTCTTTTTCTTTCCTTCTCTACCTCATATTTTTATCTATTATGTTCCGTTCGGAAATAAGTTGCGCGAGACTGGATTCCAACAACTCTTTTATTTAACTCAGTAAAGCAATGGTAACGGAACAAGAGCCCAAGCCACGGCAGCCCTTCTTATCGCAGCTTGCTCACGGCTTGTGGCCAATGACACCACTTTAAGTGTTCCCGCCATCAGGTGGGCCAATCAGATTGGTTCTCTAATGGCCAATCCAAGAACGGCCTTTTCGGCCAATCAGAATAGGGAACTTGGAGCCT
>BHFT01003446.1:0-69709 GCA_004320025.1 Laticauda laticaudata
GATTTCACAGAAGTGTGATTGACTTGGAGTTACATTGTGTTGTTTAAGTGTTCCCTTTATTTTTTTGAGCAGTGGTATATCTTTATATACAACAATTTTCTCCATATTTATCAAATTTGGGTGTATTAATGCTTCTGGTGTAACGAGCCAGATAGGGGTTTCCATATAGTTTTGGTTGTTAATTTTATTCCATACCGTTAATAGTGCCTATTGTATATAGTGTCTCTGAAAGTATTTATATGCTGTGTCTTTTCCGTATCAAAGAAAGGCATGCCACCCCAAGCAGTCTTTTGTTCCTTAATGTAATCCATTCTATTAGCCAAGTAAGTGTTGCAGCGTGATAATATAAGTACCTGTATCCTGCATTAATTTCAGTTTTATTCTCGGCCTCTTTCCTTGCCATATGAATTTTGACATTAATTTTTTAAATAAGCTTTTCTCTAATTTTATAGGGATATTTTGGAATAAAAAGAGGATCTTTGGTAGGGTGTTGATTTTAAGTATGGCTATCCTACCCATTAGGGAAATTTTCAGGTTATTCCATCATTCTAAATCCTTCTTTATTTGAGTTATTAATTTAGTATAGTTATCTTCTCTCAGGGTTATACACCTTGCTGTTAAGTATATGCCTAAGTATTTCACTTTTTTCACAATTTGGATACTTATTTCTTTTGTCAATTCTTCCCTTTGTTTATTTGTCATTTGACTAACAGTTTAGTCTTTTCCTTGTTTATTTTTAATCCCACTACTTCTCCATATTCTGCCAATTCCTCCATAAGCTTCACGCCAAACTTTAGAGGCTCCTCTAAAATAAATACTAGATCGTCCACAAAGGCTTGTAGTTTATACCTTTTTTTGTCTGATTTCCAGCCCTTTAATTTGTTCCTCTTTTCAAATGTTTCTCGTCAAGACTTATAACATTAAGATAAACAGCAGCGGGGATTGGTGGACAACCTTGTCTTGTACCTTTTTGTATTGTGAAACTTTGTGTTGCATCACTGTTAATTATTACTTTGGCCTCTTGTTTTGAATATATTGCTCTAAACATATTTATCAGTTTGTCTCCAAAGTTCATATATCTCAGTTTCTGCAGCATGAATTTCCAGTTTACATTATCAAAAGCCTTTTGGGTGTCTAGGAAGAGCAATGACATTTGTTTTTTGTTGTGTGCTTCATAGTACTCTTATATATCTAGTAGCGTTCTCATGTTCTTTATCTGCCTTGAGATACAAAGCCATTTTGGTCATCATGTATAAATGTACTGAGGAATCTTTTCGGATGTTTGGCTATTATGTATGCAAATATTTTGTAGTCTGTATTCAGTAATGAAATTGGCCTATAATTTTGAATTAGCATTTGGTCTGCATCCTCCTTTGGAATCAGCACTATATTGGCCTCCATCCATGGTGATGGTATCCTCACTTCTGTAAGGATAGCATTATATACCTCTAGTAGCATTGGATCTAGACTATCCTGAAGTTCTTTATACAATTCTGATAACAATCCGTCAGGACCCTGTACTTTGTTGTTCTTTTGTTTTTTGATGGCCTCAGTTACTTCTGACATTCTTATTTCTTCACTGAGCATATCTTTTATTTCTTCTGGTACCTTTGGTAGTTCAGCCTTTTCTAGATATTGTCATGTTTTTTATTCTGTATAGCTTTTGTTTTCTTTGTATAAATTCTCATAAAAGACCTGAATTAACTTTTTTTCCTTCATTTTGGTAGCATACATTTCCTTCTTCATCTTGCAGTTTGTTAATCCATTTCTTTTCTTTCTGTTCCTTCAATTTATACACTAGCCACCTTCCTGGTTTATTCGCATTCTTGAAAAAGTTTTGGTTTGTTTTCTTTATGTACTGTGCCAATTCTTTTTTGAGGATGGCCAACTTGTGTTTGATTAGTTCCAATATACAACTTTTTATTAAGCTTAAAAATGGGAGTTGAACAGGTAAAAGAAACAATGGTAGTATTGGTAAAAAAATTTGGATATGCTATAGAATTAGATAAATAGTAAATACTTTGGGAAAGAAACTATAGGTTGACAATGAAACTTATAAGGCAAATCTATATAAAATGTTCTATAGGTGGCACTTCCCACTTGAGAGATTACCAAAGATTTTTAAAAACATGTCCACCAAGTGTTGGAAGTGTAATCAGGTACCAGGCATGTATTACTACATGTGCTGAACTTGTACAAAAGCAAAAAAAAAATGGGCAAAAATACATACATGGTTAGAAAAAAATGTTAAAGCAGTCTATAAATTATAAGCCAGAAATATTTTTGTTAGCTATAGTACCAGATAAGTATGATAAAGGGAATATATATTTAATATTACATGTTTTGATAGTAGCAGGAATTATCTATGCACAGCATTGGAAAAATGAAGAAACTTACAGGAGAAGATGTAATTAAAAGAAATACTAGATTATGCAGACAGATTTACATTAAAGATAAAAGAAAAAGAAGATACGGAATATTTTCAAACATGGGACTTGTTTTACCAGTGGTTGGATAATAAGGTAGAAATTAGGAACTGAAAAAGTATTATACAAACAAAATGATCCAGACAATATGCTGTTCACAAAGTACTTATGTATGTAAAGAGAAAATGTATAAATAAACTATTAAAACTATTTAATAAACTATTAAACTATTACTTGTAATTTGATCAGAAGAATACAGCTTCATCTGACTGGATAATCATCCAGTAGGTATGGTGTAGAGCAGTGGTTCCCAAACTTTTAAAGTTTATTGCCCCCTTGGTGCTACAAACTCATCCTCGGTGACCCCCACCCATGGGTGGGATTCATTTCTGTGGGCGTGACCTCATTTGAGGGTGTGGCTTGTTGGTCATGTGTCTGGGTGGGTGTGGCCAGGTGACTGGCAAATCAAATACAAGTGGTCCTCACTTAATGGCTGTTTGTTTGGCAAGTGTTCTAATTTATGACTGGCTTCCCCAAAGCGACTTGACCTGTTTTTGGAGTTTTGATCACGGGTCTAAATCCTACCCCTGCCTGTGTGTGTGAGAGAGAGGGAGAGAGAGAGATTGGATCAGATCTCTATCTCCCTCTCTCTCTCTCTCCCACCAACCCCAGAAAGCCACTGTCAGTCAAAATTCATATGAGTTTGGTGATCCCTGAGGTCCCAAAAGTTTGGCGACCCCTGATCTAAAGGGGTGCCTGAGAGAGGGAAAGAGAGAGAGAAAAGAAAGAGAGAGAAAGAGAGGAAGAAAAGAAAGAGAGAGAGAAAGAGAAAAGGGAAAGAAAGAAAAAGGGACAAAGAAGGGGGATGGAAGGAAGGGACAGAAAGAAAAAGAAATAAAGGAGGGAGGGAGGAGAAAGATAATGAGATATCTATTCTAGTCCAATCACCTGCTCCAGCAGTGTTAGAAGGGTGTGTGTGTATGTGTGTGTGTGTTCTTCTTGTAATTTACCAGTACATTTTGGTTTTGCCTTCTTCAGAATTGGCACTGTAATACATTGGGGAAAAGTAACTTTTAGGGTGGAGATCTGGTCCAAAGGATCCTGTTTAAAGTCTCAACAAAATGTGAGTTTCCTGATAGTCTTGACCATGTTTTGTCCACAAAACCTTTAAAAGAAGCCAAAGAGGTTTCAATGTGCTGGCAAAGATGTTTCAATGTGGAAAAGGGCCTCAGTTTAAACTAGCCCTCATTCAATCTGATGCATCAGGTCTGTCTCTCTTTCTTTCTCTCTTCCTCCCTCCCTCTTTCCCTTCCTCCCAGACTGGCTTTGCTCTACTTTCCTGATGTGCCTGCAGGGTAGGCGCTTCGAACCTGGATGAATGGATGGATAGACACAGAGAGAGAGAGAGAGAGGCAGGTAGGCAGATAGATAGATAGATATATGGTAGATAGATCGGTACGTAGTCAGGTAGGTAGACAGAAAGACAGGTAGGTAGGCAGGAAGGCAGGCAGGCAGGCAAACACAGATCTTTTGGATGGATGGATGGATGGATGGATGGATGGATGGACAGACAGACAGACAGTCAAAATGCAACAGCGATGGCACTTTGGGAAAGCGGTGACAGTGGCTGTTCCCAACATGCTGCCGCATTGGAGGCGCTGGCTCCGGAGCGGTGCTACAGTCAATGGGTGAACCTGTAGGGCCGGCTGGTGCCTCAAACACCCTGCTAAGAGGTGGCAGGAGGTGGCATGTCAAACATGGCCACGGTGGCACATAACGTGCCACCACTTCCATATTGGAAGCACCAGCTCCGGAGCATGACTACAGTCAATGGGTGAACCTGCAGGGCCGGCGCCTCGAATGTCCCCCTGCCACTTCTTAGCATCCCCAAGGGGGCCAGCAGAGGGGTGCTAAGAGGCAGCAGGAGGTGGCATGTCAAATG
Organism: Laticauda laticaudata; assembly: GCA_004320025.1. NCBI lineage: Eukaryota > Metazoa > Chordata > Lepidosauria > Squamata > Elapidae > Laticauda > Laticauda laticaudata. Next base: position 4,369 of record BHFT01003446.1, read on the forward strand.
CGGCCACGGCGGCACATAACGTGCCACTGCTTCCACGTTGGAGGCTCTGGTTCTGGAGCGGTGCTACAGTCAATGAGTGAACCTGCAGGGCCGGTGCCTCGAATGCCCCCCTGTTGCCTCTTAGCGGCCCCCTAAGGCATCCCCCCCAAAAGGGGAAGTACCGCCCACTTTGGGAACCACTAGTGTATAGAATCCTGCAATGTACCTGTGGACAGACTTGATGATCTCCCACATATCTCCCAACTTGATAATTCTATGACTATTTTTATGCTTTCTTTGCTAGGTGGATATGAATCTAAATGAGGAAAAGCAGCAGCCTCTAAGGGAGAAAGACATTAGCATCAAAAGAGAAATGGTGTCTCAGTACCTGCATACTTCCAAAGCTGTGAGTTCTTGGGTTGTGGAGTGGTCAAATGTATAAAATATTTCTAGGGCTTACTTGATTTATGTTGCAGGATAAGTGTCAGCTGCCTGAAAATTACATGTAAGAGGTAACTGTCAATATTAGTTGGAAATCGGGCATCTATCCCTGTCTATGCTCTCTGATACTGTTCTCTGATTGTAGAGCACAGTATTTAATATGATCACTTATTGACTGGCTTCTCTAAATAAAGGAAGAGCTGAAGATTTTTTTAATGGCTTCAGACTATAACATGGAACAAACTCAAGCCATTAGTTGAGTTTCATGCTTGTTCAGTATAGTTACTTTAGTCACTTTACAGTTTGAACATTATTTAACTGCTGTGACTCTAAAAGTAAATGGAAAGTTGCAGTATCTTATAGCTGTTTAAGAAGCAGGGAATCAGAATATGGCACTTCATTAAAAAAACTTGACTGTTAAATTGTGTCATAATAAATAAGGTTGAGCCTAGGCAGCATTTGGCTGGTATTGAACTAAAAGTCCTAACATCCCTCACCATGCTTCTGAAAGATCTGAGAAAGCAACACACTATCAGATGCAATCGAATAGACCTAATGATTGCCCAGAAATTATTGTTGAAGCCACAAGTTTTCCATTGTCTGTTTTCATCTCTGGGATTATCCCCACCGCTAGTCCCAGATGCCACCAATAACTAGTACATCCAGTACTGTTGCCAGTTTTTATTGGACTATAAGACCATGTATAAGAGAAATGCTTTCCTTCATAGGTGGCTGAGGGATCTCTTCTATATTTTTCCTGATTTCTTTGATCAGTAGAACTGATAAGATTTCTTATAACTCAGGACAATATCTCTCTTTAATATCCTAATAAATAATTTTGTAGGTTTTTTTCCAACCCACAGTCTAGAAATGTTGGTTGAGGTTATGGAATCAAGATATCAAAATTAATTCCATTCTAGAGACTTGATTCTGGATTGGTTAGTTTCTAAGCCATTGGGATCCATGCCTCTTAATACTTCATAGTTCTTTTCTATGCTAGCTGCTTTTTTATGGAAGCCCTATTAATAAATATTTAGGCAGTCTTGAAGAGTCATAAAGGAATATTAATTTTAGTGTTTTTAAAATCATTCTATTGGTGAAATATATTGTAACTAACCCAAATAAACAATACCGCACTGATATTACAATAAAGCATGCATTAAACTGATTAAAGATAATCTTATTAAAGATAATCAAGCAGCACATTTGTGAGCAGGAAGAAAAAAGCAAGATTACGAGAAGGATGGATTTGTTAAAAACAGCATACCAAACAAACCTTATTGCCTTCTTTGACTAGGTGATTAAATTAGTGGATAAGGGGAATGCTGTGGATGTAGTTCACTTAGACTTCAGTAAGGCATTGACAAAGTAGTCTACAGCCTACTTGATAAGATAGAACAATGTGGAATAGACAGTACCACCAACAAATGGATTCCAGTGAAATTACATCTACATGGAGGAAAGCATGCAGTGGATACCTCAAGGTTCTGTCTTGGGGGCAATAATCTTCAACATCTTCATAAATGATCTAGATGAGAGGATAGAAGGGAAACTCATCAACTTTGCAGATGTCAATAAGCTGAGGGGAACAGATGAAATTCAAAATTCAGAAGGATCTTGACAGACTTGAACACTGGGCCTTATCTAATGAAACGCACTTTAGTGATTAGAAAAGTAAGGTCCAACACACAGACAAGAAAAACCAAATGTACAGTTAATAGTAACATAGTAACTGAAAGGGATCTAGGTGAGGGATGGGCTTCAAAAAATTTAGCAACCTGTTCTCTGCCCAGTTGCTGGGTAGGTGTGGGCATGGCCTAATTGGCCTCCAGTACCATGGCAGGGAAGAGTATTTTTGCCTTCCCTGGGCTCCGGAGGCTTTCTCCTGGAGCCTCCAGGAGGGAGAAAATGGCCTCCCCGGCTCTGGAGATCCATTTTCGGCCTTCCCGAACTTCTGGGAGGCCTGTTTTTTGCCCTTCCCAGGTTCTAGAGACTTTTCTTGAGCCTCTGGGCGGGCAAAAACTGCCTCCCCTGGCTCCAGAGGCTCTCCAGAGGTTGGAAACAAGCCCTTTTCCAGCCTTTTGGAGCCTCTGGGAGGCCCATTTTCCTCCTTCCCAGGCTCCAGAGGCTTTCTTGACCTCTGGAAGGCCCATTTCCCCTCCAGGCTCCGGAGGCTCTTCCAGAGCCTTCAGGAGGCCCATTTTTTGCTCTCCCTGAACCTTTGTGTGAGCCCTGCAGTTACCTGGGATCCAAAACATGGAGACTCCTGGGAGGGGTGGGGTGGGGTGGGGTGGGCGAGGCCAGCCAGTCGTTGCAACTACCAGTTTGTCGAACCAGATGTAAAATTAACATTCAGTTTACCAAAACCAGTGTGAACTGATAGCAGCCCACCCCTGATTTAGGTGTCCTGGTACAGGGGTCACAAATCTTTTGGACCTCAGGGACCACCAAACTCATAATTTTAAATCCCCTGGACCAGAGACCCTGAGAAAATCCCCCAAAACGTCTGCAGGAAAATTTCCCACCCTGTTTTCCTACTGATTGATCATTCTTTATTTGGGATCGCAGGATACCATCTCCAGCTTTTCAGGGGGGAAGAGAGAGAGAGAGAGAAATATTTTTGGCTTCATGCAAGGAAAGCAGCAGAAGAAGCAGAAGTCTTTCTTTCTCTCCCCCCCAAACTCTGCCAGAAATGAGTCTTTGTTGTGCCAATGCAGCCTCTTGGAGCAAGGTCCTGGTGGAGTTTGGGGGATAGAAAGAAAGACTTTTGCTGCTTTCCTTGTGTGCAGCCAAAAATAGAAGAAGAAAGAAGCTGAAAGAAGCAGCCCAGTGGCCAGGCAAGGCGCATGGGGCAAGTGGGGCAAGTTTCCCCCCCTCTGCCCTTCCCCCCTCCCCTCATTACCTCATGTTGTTCGCAATGCAAGCAATGAAAGCCTTGTGTTCCTGTGGGCCATCTGGGCGGCGCAGCCTTATGTTCCCATGCAGCTTGGATTAATTGCTTTGGGGGGTGCTTTGGTGGGGGACCTTACTCTGCAGACAACCACCAGTAGTTCCCGGCCCACTGGTTGGCAACCACTGTCTTAGTAGACCACCACTTATGAATGAGCTAGCAGTGTGCTGCAGCTGCCAAAAAAGCCAACATAGTTTTAGGATGCATCAACAGAGGGATAGCATCAAGATCAAGTAGTTGTAGTACCACCTTATACTGCATTGTTAGGGCCAAACTTGGAATATTATGCCCAGTACTGGTCATCATGATACAAAAAAGATGTTAAGATCCTAGAAAGAATGCTGAGAAGTGCAATAAAGATTACAAGTAATCCCTGGGTTATGAGTGTTCCCTTAGCGAATGTTTGAAGTTACGCAATAAGCATATTAAACAGTAATAACTGATCCCACATCCCTGAAATCAATTCCAGACTGGTATTTTTACAAGAAATCGGAGTACAAATTTCTATTGTGAACTGTAATTATAAAGTAAACATGCAATGTATTGCCAACTATATTCTAATATATAGTATTTTTGAAATGAAATGTAGTAGAATAAATAATAAAACTTTAGGATGGAGAAAATAGTACAAAGTCTGAATAATAAGTAGCCTTAAATTATAGCAAATAGAAAAGGAATATAATTCTGGAATGTAATTGGATATAGCTCAAGAATATCCAATTGAACCATTTTTAAAAGCTGAAAACTTCGTTGTATTCATCTATTGAGTGTTAGAGAAAAAATCAATTCAAGAGTTTATTCTGTGCTATTGAGACATATTTAATTTAGAAAGAATGGATTTACATTTATCATTATTTTTTCATTTGTAGGGCATGAGTCAAAAGGAGAGCTCGAAATCTCCTATTATGTATATTCAGGAACTAAAATCTGGTGTTAAAGATGCACAGCTCCTTGGATGTTTGGAGTCTCTACGTGTGTCACTCAATAACAATCCTGTCAGGTAATGGTTTAGATAGAACTTTGTTGATGCTAAATACTGCAATATTTAAAATTTGTGGGCATCATGTATGTCTGGAGACAAATGTACAGCTAGTCCTCCATTTACAACTGTTCATTTAATGGCTGAAGCTATGATGGCATCAGAAAAAGTGACTTATGACCTGTACTCACACTTATGATGGTTGCACCTCTCCCACAGTCACACGATCACATCTTATCCAACTACTGGGTGCAGCACTCTGTGGTTATGTGATTGTGATTTGCGATCCTTTTTGCCCATTTCTGTCATAAAAACACCCATTGGAGAAGCTGGATTCACTTAGCAACTGCATGATTTAATTAATGATTATGGTGATTTGATTAATGACCACCATAAAAATGTTAATCAGGTCCAAATTGACTTATGACCACAGCAGTTTACAGTGGAAATTCCAGTCCCAATTGTGGTTGTAAGTCGAAGACTACCTTTATGCAATTGCCAGTGTAATGAGAAAATGAAGTGGTAATTATTTTATTTTGGTAACAATGTGTTTTATTCTGCAACAATTGCAGCTGGGTGCAAAATTTTGGAGCTGAAGGTCTGAATTGCTTGCTGGATATATTGAAAGGATTTCATGATGAAAAGGATGAGTTTTCTGGGTAAGGAGCACTTGAGTTAAAATAATTTAAGTTGTGGTAAAATGATAATAAAATTTATCCATATACATTTGTATATTATAGATTTGTATACAGTGGAACCTTGGGTCACGAACGCTCCTGTTCATGACCAAATCTAGTGGCAAACAAAAAATCTGCCCAATTTTTGAATTGGGTCGTGATTCAAAGATCAGATGATGAACAAAATCACCACCTTTCTGTGCCGATTTCCCCTTTGCTGCCCTTTTTTTTTGACTGTGCATATGTGCAGTCGGTTGTGCTTCCAGACATGACCAAATTGGGTCACAACTTGAATCCGGGAATGGATTACAGTCGTGATCCGAGGCTCCACTATATATGATGTATATATAATAAACTTAGTATAGTATAATATAGGTAGAATATGCTTAATTCACAATCCCCCTAGATGGAATGCTTGCACACATGCAGCTAGATAAATTTGTGTATATATACACACATATTCTGCCTCATTTGTGTATACATGTGTGTATATATTTTATGGATTGCAATTACCATTCTGATCCAGTGATGGTTGGTAGATAGATTTTTTTTTTGGTAAGGATTGCTTGTTCTCCTATCTTAAGAAAGTGAAAACTCTTGAAACAAAGTATTTCAAAAGAAACCTTTTATTAAGCAGAAGTGAAAGCAAGTCATTCAAAGCAATGTTTGAATACCCTTAGGCAAGACAAGTAGAATTAAAGCAGTAGAGACCCCTCCCTTTAGCCAGATGCGGATTCAGCCAATCCACACATGTGAAGATGTTATTGTATTGGCTGCTCTGAGAAACAGATAAGCATACATTCCCATGGCCATCTTCCTCTGGGTATTAAAGTGAAACAACCCACATGGTCCTCCCTCCTATACATTCCCAAGATGTGAGAAAATCTCAGGGCACTTTGGCACCAGGATACAAGTTATAAAATACCAGTTGTCACAGGCAATACTAATGAATCAAATCCAAGCCCCCCCCCCCTCCTTCTCCCAGTTGAATGGCAGTATCGCTTTTAGGGATCTGACATTTTTTGACTTCTTAGTGTAGGGCTGAGAGAATGTTATTGGCGCAGAATCACCAAGTGAGTTTCTGTTCCTAAAGGAGGTCTAGAACCTGAGTCTCCATAACTAGTCCTGGATTGGTTTTCATACACTGGCTTTCTGAAGTAGGTAGGTAGATAGGTTGGAAAATTGAATAAATATAGCTTTTATTTGCATGCTGGAAGCATGTTTTAATCGTGTGTTCTATTTGGGTATACAAAGATTAAAGGAAAACTAAGGACAGTTCGATAGGATAAGGATAAATGAATATATGGATCCATAAGATTGGATATTTTATTTATTTTTATTTTATTTGGTTTGTCAATTGTTTACAATTATCATAGGTATGTAAATTACATAAGTATTTACGTATACTTATAGGTATAAGTAAAAACATAGTTATGAATACATGGATACATGTAAGAAAAATAAAAGAAACAATAGGACAGGGACGGTAGGCACATTAGTGCGTTTATGCATGCCCCCTATAATAATGGAATATAATATATTCCATATATAATATATAGAATATAATATAGAATATAATATATATAATATATAATATAATGGAATTTGTCTTGTGGATAGTATTCTTATCCTGTCATATTTTCTCCTGACTCTTCTACTGAATTTTGACATAGTTGGGAACATTCTGCTATAATTTTTTATGGTGTTACATGTCTTTTTAACATTCTGGGATGGAAATCTAACATGTGTAAATAGATAATTCTTTGTGTAGGATTAATATTTCAGTTTTGTTTCCTGTTTTTTCTAGGTCATATGACTTCAGGATTGAACATGAAATTATTAGATGCTTAAAAGCTTTCATGAACAACAAAGTAAGTCTCGTATTTTCTCCATTTAGAAACTTGTGGATATAATTTCTTATATTTAATATATAATGTTAAATTATTAGAAAGCAAAAAGTACAAATGGACAGGAATTTAAGTCTGTTCTTTTTCAGAAGTATTAGTCCTGCCTCAGACAGAAAACCTAACTGGAACCTTGGGCCAGTCACTTTCTCTCAGCCCTAAAAAAGAAGCAGTATCAAACCACTTCTGAAAATTCTTGATTCACAAGGTTTTTATTCCAGCTGAACAACTGTGGATATTAAGATCTTGAAGAATGGCATTGTGAAAGGAAGTTTACTCATGCAAAAGTCTGTCTGCAATTTTGCATATTTTATATATAGAGAAAAAGCTGCCGATACATGAAACTCTTTACCTCAGAAAGCATGCTCTGATTTGTATTTTCAGGCTGTGAACACTTAAAACCAGGGTTAACAGCCACCTGAAATATAAATATTTAAAACATTGAAACAGAAAATATAATTCAAGTAGAAACAAAAAAATCCTGAAAGTAATCTGAATGAAAATTACAACTAATGTTATTTTCTATAATACTGCTAAGACTTAATTCTAAATTTAGAATTGTACATAAGAAATTGTGAGAAGAGAAGTAAAGAGACAAGGATAAATTTTAGGATTATGGGAGTCTAAAATGAGATGAAGATAACTCTAAGTAAAGAAGAAAAATGATAGTGGAAAGATCAGGTTACATTAAAAAGGAATACATTTACTGAAAGAAAGTAGAAAAATAATATAAGTTTCTCAAAGCAAAAGAAATCAGGAACAAAATATTACACACTGGGTATCATCATAGAAAATGATGCTCTAAATTTACAAGTAACCATAATAAAACAAGAATGGGTGAGATAACGACTTCAGACTTTAACACTATCTAAATATGTTAAAGACATTTACAAATCAACAAAATTAATTGTGGCAACATATCAGCAAAAATCCTTGACCTCTATCTTTTGTCCTAGTTTATTCAAATAATTTCACCTCAGATAAAGCATTCCTAAACAGAATGTTGGCAGGAAAACACTCAAAAAATGAGAAGGTTTTTCTTGTGAGAGTTATTTGTGAGGAGATTATTAATGATTATGTGAAGTAATATGAACATCAAAAAAATACTATTGAGAACTGAGAAAAGAAACAATTTAGGCATTAAAAAAAAACCAAAATAGGAACGAATGCTGAGTGAACTGTAAAGTAAATATATTTGAGAGGAACAGAAAGAATAAAATCAATTATGCAAATAGTGGTACGATAATGGATACGATAATGGTACGATAATAAAGTATGAAATTATGTGAAAAAGAGAATGTTGTAGCATTCTGTCTTTAGGAAAAGTTCTACCAAGGATATACTCGGTCAGATTTTTGACCATTTATCAAATGGTCATATTTATAAATTTACTTGTGAATGGTAAAATGGTAAAATTTGTAATAGTTTATTCCCTTAAATTTACTATTCACAAGTAGATTTTTATATTAAACTTCAAACTCATTTTGTTTATTGCATCAATTAATTTGTATATGTTTCACTCCAAGTCAAGTATATGGCATTATCTATATCCTACAAAACTCGAGATTTAAAACTTTAAAACACTGATTCCTGTAATCCTTAACTGGGTACTATAGGGCAAAAGTTTTTAAGTGAAGGTATATTAAATAGGCTATCTTACAATATGTGTCTGAAATCCATGACTCCCATGGAATTGAAATTTGGCAAATTTTATATAAAATATAAACATTATCATGTTAAAATATAAACATTATCATAAATCAATCTACAGCAACACAAAATGTCAGATTATTTCCTCTGATATTTGACAGTGCTGTACAGTCCAACATTGGATATAATCTAAGCCAGGGATGTCAAACTCAATTTCATGGAGGGCCACATCCAGAGGTGGGATTCAGCCAGTTCGGACTGGTTCAGGTGAATCACACGACTGACTGGCCCTCCTGCCATGGCCCACCCTATCTTGCCTACCTTCGCCTTGAGTCGGAGGATGCGCCTGGCTCTGGCCTTCCCCAGGGCCTCTGCCTACATGCCGCCCATTTGCCCTTTGCCTCAGGTTGGTGTATATGCCAGTTCCTGCCTTTCTAAAGGGACACCTCCCTCCACCGCCCCACTTACTCCCACAAGTTTCCACTGCGGTCTCACTCTTTGCTGAATCAGCTTGCTTGCCTCCGTCCCATTTCCCGTCCTTCAGAGGCCCCTTACTCACTTTCCCCACTTCTTCCCCCACGACTGCCTCTTTTTTTGTCCTGCGACCTTACCTTCTTCCTGCAACTACTAGTAGAGGGGAAGGCAAGCCAGGGCTGAGCCATTGCCACTCACCTCCCTGCCAACCCGCATCTCACCCCCTCATCCAGATTCTCCACAGTTGCTGGGGCTCGCCTGCCAATGGGCAGGGGAGCAACCAAGGAGCATGAGGCTACACCGCCTGCATCTCCCCTCTGCCAGCCACACCTCCCTCACCCATCCACCATCCCGAGCACTTCGGATGAGTGCGGGTTGCTGCTGTGAGAATGGTACGAGCCCCATGATTTGGAAGGTAAGGCTAAGGGTGGGGAAGGAAGATCCGCTCTGGGCTTGCTACGTTCAGCCAAAGGGCTGCCTCGGTTTGGGGGAATGAGACATGATGAGACTTGGCCGCCTTTCAGGCCCAGCTTTGGGACCTCCGAGTGAGAGGCATGAGAGAAAATTTCTCCCCCAAGGGCTGTCTGCTTGCCCATTCACTGATCAGGTTGGCCTGCAAGAAGCAGTTTCCTCCGAGTTCAACTTCTGCCTTGACAAATTGTTGTGGTCTGCTGGTGGCCTGTGAAGCTGGCAGCAGATTCAGACAATGAGGAGGAACATGGGCCAGTCCTGGAGTATGGGAAGGGCTCGGACGAGGGATCTGCATCTGACACAGAGATGGGGCCAAGGCCATCTGAGAGTTATATGCTGACTCTGGAGCCTCCAGAATCTGACATCAGCAAGGCGGAGGAGCCTGTTCCCAGTGTGCACTTGTGCAGAGCTGCCAGGAGGCAAGAACAGTTAAGACAGAAGGGGCAACTTGGGAATAAGGCTTGGAAATGATTGGCCCCTCCCATAAGATATACAGGAGGAGCAAAGGGAAACAGAAAAAAGTTGCCTTTGCAGGAAGCAACTTTGTTCTGGTCGGTTTAAACTCTGAAGCTCCGTGTTGACTTTGTGTTCCATTTGGCCTTGTACAGCTAATTGGCAATTTAATCGTTGGCAGCATTTCAAGGAGGATAAAGGTGGGTGTTTGTCCCGAAAGACTGTGGCAGAGTTCTGTTGAACTATTCATAAACTGTTTGGGACTCATTACAGGCTGTGAATGCATATAATTCACAGCCATTGAAATAATACAAAAAAGGGTTTTGGGGAACAGCGTGTGATTGTTACTGTTTCAGGAAGCCTTGGTCAGAACACAAATCTCTGGAGAGCAAGAAGCGGCTGCAGGGGAATAGTACTCCCTGGTCCTGCATGAAAGAGGCTGCCCCTTCTTGAAAGTGAATCCCTATTTCCGGTTATGAATGGTAAGGATGCTAATTTGTTGGGGCAGCCTTCCCTCATGCTGCTCCCCCACCATCCTCTCCTCTCCACAGATCTTTCCAGACAGGGGTTGGACTCAGAGGAAACTGCTTTCTGCAAACTTTCACTGCATCAGCATTGTGGTTGCCCTCAAAGGCCCAGTTGCATGTAGGACTATAGTATCATATTAATTCAGAAGTGTATTAACATAGGCCGAATAATATTAACATTTCAAAAATGAACAAATATTTCAAATCTGCAAAAACAAATTTAAAACAAAGAAGAAACATAATCAGGAGTGCTTAGATCTGGCCCATGGGCCCAGCCTGGAAACAGCAAAGGACCAGCCCATGGTGTCTCTGCCAGAAAAAATGGAGCTTGGGGGGGCGTGAAATGTTTTCCTTTTGCATTTGAGCATGCAAGAAGGGACAAGAAAGGAAAAAGGAAAGGAAGAAATACAAAGAAAAAGAAGGAAAGAGAGGGAGGAAGGGAGGGAGGAAGATTATTATCAGAGTGAGGGAAGGTTTCAGGGAAATCCTGTCTTAGCACTTGGACACCACAGGTGCCCCCAACATGAATCTTGTGTCATACCTACCCTGGCCATGCCCACCCGGTCACACCCACCCTCCAAAGTAAAACAACCTTCAGGTAGTCCTCAATGAAATCGAGTTTGACACCGCTGTGAGTAATCAACTTACAACAGTTGATTTAGTAACCATTCAACGTTATAACAGCACAGAAAAAAGTGGCTTATGATTGCTTTTCACACAGCCATTGTTGCATCTTATAGTCACATAATCAAAATTCAGATGCTTGGCAACTAACTCATAGTTATGATGGTTCCAGTGCCCCAGGGTCATGTGATTATCTTCTGACAAGTAAAGTCAATGGGGAAGTCAGAGTGGTCACTTAACAGTAATGTTAATAACTTAACTGCAGTGATTCACTTGACAACTGAGTTATAAAAGGTTGTAAAATGGGCAATATTCACTTAACAGATTGGGGGGGCTCAATCATGTTTGTACTGTAAGTCAAGGACTATTAACTTTGACCATTAGCAGGTAGTGAGGCATCAGGCATTTATGATGTAAGCTCTAGTTTTCTTATTTACACATAGTTAGAATAAATCAACCTGACATCAGATCTATCCATTACCAGTGTAAGACAACTTCATATACAGGTTTTGCTGGAATTCTTTTATATTGGTTTCCTAATTTTTCTACAGCAATTTGATTTTATCAAAAGTGTCTAGATTGTTATACTTATCAAAAGTGTCTAGATTGTTATACTTATATTTCCATTTCCCTACTCTTCATTTTCCCTGCCTCTTCTTCAGTTAATTGCTTGGCAGACTGAAAAACATTTTGAATACACAGTTGAGTAAAAGTGCCCTTAAATTCTTCTCGAAATTAGCTTCAAAAGTTCTTTCTTAGAACATATTCCCTTTCTCTTGTTTTCTGAACATATAATGTAATGTTTTTGTGAGACTAGCACCATTTTGTGCCATGGGTATTATTTCTGCCTATGATCTTAAGTTATTCACCCAAAGGTGTATTGATTTTTACTTTTTAGTTTGGAATTAAGACAATGCTTGAAACAGATGATGGGATTCTCCTTTTGGCAAAAGCAGTGGATCCTAAAGTCCCTACAATGATGATTGACGCTATCAAGCTACTCTCTGCTCTCTGCATTTTGCCTCAGCCTGTGGATATGTATGTGACAATGAGTAGTTTATCTTTTGGTTTAGTTGTATGCTGTAGAAGAATGGGTCAGTTTACTAATTCATACTTTTGGAAAAATATGTTAAAATATGGTTTCTTTATCAATTATGCCTCTTAATAACCAAATAATTGGTGTAATTGATGAGTTCTGAAAATATCCCAAGGGAAAAAAAGTTGAAGCAACATGCTCTTCCTTCTATTCCTGAAGCCATTAACCTTATCCCATATTACTTAAGGAAGTTTTATACCTATAGCTTTTCAGAGCATAATGAAGGTTATGGCAAGAGGTGAAAAAACAGCAAAGCTAGTTTCACAAATTTACTTCTGTTTATATATCTTAAGACACAATCCAGTGCATTTGTTCTTCCTACTTTTACTTGTTATGATTGAATAGTTAATTCAAGTAAAAAAAATTGTAACAGCAATTAGATACCTCTCCATCACTTTTGCACAATTTTGTTCAAAATATTTTGATGTATGAACAGAAATAAAATAGGTATCTGTATTTAGGAAGGGAATATTTTCCCTCTTCAAGAAAATAAAACAGAAAAATGTAATAATGAGAGACAGAAATGATGTGTGTATTACAAGGATTCAAAGAGATTTCACATGTTTTCAGTTAATTATTACCCCCAAAAGCAAATAATTTGTTAATTGAACCTTTTGTAATGAAGAAATTAAAGTTTAATTATTTATTTAAACATTTAATGAAAATATATTTTCATATAGGGAAGTATTCAGTGAGGTACCTCAGGGTTCTGTCTTGGGCCCAGTACTCTTCAACATCTTCATAAATGATCTAGACAAGGGACAGAAAAGGAACTCATCAGATTTGCTGGAAGGAATTGCTAATACTTTGGAAGATAGGCTCAAGATTTAGAAGGATCTTAATACACTTTAGCCCTTAAGTCAATCCAACCATTTACTCATTTATGAGAAAAGTAAGAAAAACTAAATGCATAGGTATAGAATAGGCAGTATCTGACTCAACAATAGTAACTGTGATAAGGTTCAATGTATCCTATGGACAACCACTTAAATATGAGCCAGCAATGTTTTGGCAGGATAGCATCAACATCACAAGAAATTTTAATACTGTTTTATACAAGGAAGATCACATCTAGAATATTGGTACAGTTCTAACCATGATATAAAAAAGATGCTGAGACCATAGAAAGTATGCAGTGAAGACAACAAGAAGTCTGGAGGCTAAACTGTATGAGGAATGGTTGAGGGATCTAGTCTATCAACAAGAAAGATGAGGGGGAACATGATAGCTTTCTTCCAAGCACTTGAAGGGCTCACTTATTTTCCAAATACCTGAGGGCAGGACAAAAAGTAATGGCTGGAAGTTGTTAAAGAGAGATCCAATTTAAAAGCAAGGAGAAATTTTCTGACAGTAAGAGCAATGAGTCAGTCAAATAGCTTGCCTCCAGTAGTTGTGGGTGCTCCATCATGAGAGTTTTTCAAAAATAGACAGGGACACTTGACCAGGATAGACAGACACTCGACCAGGATGCTGTAAGCTTTCTTGACTTGGGCAGTGGTTTGAACTAAAAGATCTCTGAAGTCCCTATCTTTCTACATTCTAGGACAGGGGTGTCAAACTTGCATCGCTACGGCATCAACATGTGATGTACCGTGACTATTTCCCCCTCCACTAAATTGGGCATGGGTATGCCCAGTGCATGATACATCCAGCCTGTGGACTGCAAGTTTGACAGTCCTGTTCTAGGAGGTACATTGCCTGCTGAAAGAAGACAATAAAAAATTAATAAAACACTGGTATCTGTGAGCAGACTTTGAATTTAATAAAGTTGATGACTTAATTATTTGTACCCTTTACAAAAACATCAAATACCAGATATAATCTGTGACTATATCCCAGTTATACAATTGAGTCTGAATTTGATACATTCAAATTCAGAAGGATTTTATTGGCATCCTAAATTTTAGTATGGGATCTTTAAAATTCCACATCAAAATAACACTGTTTTTTTTTAAATGCAGACTTGGTATATAAAAGCTGGTTTTTATTTTCTCCTTTCTCTTCCCTTTTTATTTCTATTTTATGTGATTCCTTTATTTTTTGTTAGGCACGAGCAAGTTTTGGGAGCATTAACTGAACGTGCAGAAATGGATGAAGTAGAACGATTTAAGCCCATTGTGGATGGCCTGAAAAGTGGAACTTCGGTAGCATTAAAGGTAATAAATAGGAGGAACCTGAAAAAAGAATATAACAGTCTATCTACCTTATCTTTCATAATACTCTGATGCCTTTTGTTTTCTCTTTTATTTCACCATTACTGAGTACACTTGATTTCTCTGGATTTTTATCCTGAAATTCTTTTTGTATATCTTCAGAACCAGCCCAAGGTAGCAATCAGGCAATTTGATTAGAATGAATATAGGGCAGGGGTCGGCAACCTAAAACACTCCAAGAACCATTTGGACCCGTTTCCCACAGAAAAGAAAACACCGGGAGCCACAAAACCCTTTTGACATCTAAAATGAAGATAACACTGCAATAAAACTTATTAAAATATTAGATTATTTGTGGGAAATATATAGTTTAATATAATTAATTGTTTAATGTATTCAAATTAAGTTACATTGGTATAAAATTTGTATGTAGAGAAAAATAAAGTATTGATTTAAGGAATACATAATCTACTGTTTTAAATGAAAAAAAGTTTTATTGAATGAAAGGGAACTAAAGTATCTATGTTTTATAAATCAGAACCTATTTTATTTGGCTCTAACATAATTTAGCACTAACAGTTGTGATATTAAGCGTTTTATTAAAAAACAACAGCCTCAATTGGAAGTTTTAAAAATTCCTTTCATGTCATTTTATTAATAGTGAAAAGTGACTGGCCATTTTAAAAATACTTTGTATCAGATTTTAAGACAGATATTTATGCGGCGTACCTATGGTTTTATTCAGCAGGAAAAGAAACAAACTTTTTCCTTCATAAAAACTGCATGCTGACATCGCTTCATGTTATTCGTATTACTGTACAAATCCTTTGATAAAAATTAACGTACCTGCTGCTGGAGGGCGCCACAAGCAAGTACTACTCAAGACACCCCAGGATTGAATGTACCATACAATAGAGTAGTTAGTGGAGCTCCTGAACTGTTTTGGAGCACAAGGAAAGTTCAGTTGTAAACGTGATGGGTTTTTTTCAGGAGAGGAAAGTTTCTTTTCATTGTACAACAAGCCAGGCAGATTATTTTCCAGCATCTTCCCTAGTTCAGCACTAAAGTAAATTTGCAGCTTGGGAGCTTCCCGAAAAGGATTAAAAGATATGTCACCTAACTCTTATTTTTGACCTCCCCCCCTCCAGTCCAGTTTGCCAAGGGAGTAAACCAGACAGATCGAAATCAATTCTGAATATTCAGTGTGAAAAGTTGGCTGGTTTCAAACACTCCCTCCCCTTCAAATCACTCCTCCCCTTCAAAGTCTCCCACTCCCATGCAGGAGTTAATCATAGATCCAATCTTACAGTAAATGTTTATTTCGAATTTACCCCACCTGATCATTTGACTCATGGAATATCTATATTCTGTGTGTGTGCACGCACACACAAACACACATGTGCACATGCTTCCAAGGCTCTCATAAACCTCCATCAGGCCACAGAAGCGAAACCAAGTCTGCCTCCTCATGCACATTCACATGCAACCACGAATGTGTGCATGCGCCCCTTTCACCCGGACGCATGGGATTGGAGGTCTGCACTGCCGGCCTATGGGCATCTCTGCAAGGAAAGGTTGGGCATCGCTCAAGAGTTTCCCCCAACAGAATATAAAGAATCAAATGGACTTTAAAAAAAAACATGTTGAATTTAATAGACAAAGAAGAACTAGCACAAAAAATAAGCAATCTTTTTTTCAAAATGCAATTTTTTTAAATAAGCATTTTTTTTTTTCAAAATGCAGACAAGCCAGGAAGATGGTTGGCTAATAGACGATGATAGGATTCTTTATCACCAAAATGAAGACAAAAAGAAAATGATTCAAAATTAAAAACATACAACAAATTAAACTGGATTTGGGAAAATGGAAAAAATTACGATTATCATTAATAGGAAGAATAGGTACAATTAAGATAAATGTATTGCCGAGATTATTGTACTTATTCCAAATTATTCCAATAAAACTGGGGAAAAATATTTTGAGGATCTTAATAAAATAATTGTAAAATGTATTTGGCAGGGGAAATAGCAAGAATTAACTTTAAAATGCTATAGGAAACAAGAACTAGAAATGACTTTGGTCTGCCAAACTGGGAATTATATTATCAGGATACGATGTTAACATAAATGAAAGAGTGGATTGAACTGAGAAATGTAAGACTATTGACTTTGGAGAGACATAATCTGGGATGGCATGCCTTCTTATGGTATGGGAAAAGTAAGATACATAGTTACTTTCAAAGACATTATATAAGAAATGCTTTTTTGTTAGTATGGGAGAAAATTAGAGAACAGTGCTAGATATCAGTCTGGCTTTTGACAATAGAAGCACTTATACATCCGAATATGATTGATATGGGAAATATTGTGAGATACAAAGACATTTTGAATGAGAAGGGTGAGCTCAAAACTAAGCAAGAATTGAATGAACAAGGGATCGAAATAGCCTGGTATTCACAACTGTAAATACAGTCAAAATATGAAAATGATGTAAAAAGTTATATGGTATTTACAGAGAGCTGACAGAATTGGACAAGATCCTAACAGGAATTGATGAAAGCTTGATTAAAAAAACTGTATAATTACTTATTGGGTTTTAAATTGGAAGAAGAGCAAGTGAAGGAAATGATAGTATCGGCTAAAATTTTGGTTATACAGTAAAATTAGATAAATGGCAGAAATTTTGGGATAGAAATTATAAATTAACAATGTCAACTGCATATAAAGAAAATTTGTATAAGATGTTTTACAGATGGCATTATGCAGCAGTGTAGTTGGCAAGAATGTTCAGACATATTGTGTATATTTGCAATAATTTAAGAGTAGAGAATTAATACCAATGTAATGATTATGGCTGGAAATGTAATTGTTATTTCACAAAACATTTGTAACCAGACGACACAGTGTTTAACGTATGATGGATTGTTTGTATTAAAAATAAAAAATTAAAAAAAGTTAAAAAGAATATTCCCTGACAGGAAGAGCAGCGGTGGGGGCATGGCCCCATAAAAGAATCGGGTTTGAAAGAGCCACATGCAGCTCCAGAGCCGCAGGTTGCCGGCCCCTGGTAAAGGATAACAGGAAGATGGTTTGATTAGCTTAACAAACCCTAGAGGAGCATACTAACTGTTCATTAATTATAAAGCATTTTGTAAGCATTGTGATTCTAAAATTCTACATTCTGGATTTGGGATAAAAAAGGAGGGAGAAGTCTTTTCAAGTTGCTCCAGGTATATTATTCCAAGGTTACTCAATTCCCTGCATATATTTAAATATGGGGGAAAGGGACACCATGGGCAACAAGTATTAATGGATTATTTTTAAAATAAGACTTTTGTTCTGGAGTAGACTTAGAATATGAGCTGGGTTTCCTTCGAGTCATTGTCTGGTGTTTCATTGAAACATGTCCTTTTCATTTGATTTCTTTTGTTGTTTTAATTTATGAGATCTCAAAGTTCCAATTATCAGTTTTGATTCCTTCCTGATTTTTTTTTCAACACTATTTGTACTGCATACCTGAATTTCACTTTTAGGCTGCTTTGTTGTGATAAAATTTGGTAGAAAAATATTTTGTCTGGCAGTTTTTCATAGTTTTTCTAGCAAATTAGCTAGCTCATGATGAATGAAAGAAAAATTGTTGATCCAACATATATTTTTTCTTTGATTTTCTTAGGTAGCTTGTCTACAGTTAATCAATGCTCTAATCATCCCATCAGATGAGCTTGATTTCAGAGTGCACATCCGCAGTGAATTAATGCGCTCTGGATTGCAGCATATTCTCAAGGTTAGAAATATATCTCCCTTTTATTATACCTTTGCTATATTGCGAGAGATAATATCTATCATTTTAAGACTCCATTTAAAGTGTAAATGATTTGATAGGGTTAATTATACTTAACATTATTTGGGGAGTATAGGTAGTTCTTGATTGATGGCCATAATTAGCACTGGAATCTTGCACATTGAGCAAAGTGGTCATTCAGCAAGACACCCATGAGACTATCTTGCTCAACAAGTGCATTCCCAGCTCTTACAGTTTCAAGGTGAACAAAGTGAAAGCACTGTGCCTGTCAAAAGAGGGCAGACAGTTCCCTCTGTGAACAAAAGAGAACTCCTATAGTGGAGTTTGGGAACAGAGCTTTGGGATTCTTATTTTCTTTCTCCAGCTCAATGAAGGAATTCCTCTCTCCATCTTGTACAGGAGGAAAATCTTGTGCTGGAGAAATAGAGCTTCATTTCTGCAGCTCAGGGCAAGATTTCCTTTTCCTTTTGTGGCTTTGTTTCTGCAGCCTGGCAAAAGATTCCCTCCTCCTCACATGCATGAAAGGAAGGAAAAATCTTTTGGCAAGTGGCTGCTGCCACCTTTCCTGCCAGCTTCCCATTGTCTTTCTGAACTGGCATTACTGAATAGCTGCTAAACAATTGGTCATAAGTTGAGGGTTACCTGTGTTCTTTATAGCTGGCCATATTTCAAAAGAATAACTGCCTTATTTACAAGGGATTCTCAAAAGGAAGAATGGTACAGAACTAAAATAATAAGGAATGTGTAGTTATGAAAATAAGTCATATCGGCGGTTGGATATGCAATGGATTATTGAATGAAGATGAGAACTCTCCTGTTAGCCCTTTTCATAGAAGCCCTTACATACCTATCCCTTGTATGGAAAGGATGGAACGGTGCTAAGTATCCTCAGCTTCGCATCTTTTTTTATTAATTAAGATGTGTGAAATAGCATCTGTATAGAGCTAGTCCTCAACATACAACCATTCAGTTACTGTTTGTTGCAACAAAACTGAAAAATGTTGCTTACAAATTGTCCTTCACTTATGACCATAGCAGTTTCACTATGGTCACATGACTAAAATTTGGGCGCTTGATGACTGGCACATGTTTACAATGGTTGAAGTATCCTGTGGTTATGTGATCACCTTCCCAGATGACTTACAACAAGTGAAGTCAATTGGGAAAGCTAGGTTGCTTAAAAGCTGTGCAATTTGTTTAAGAACATGGCAAAAATATTGTAAAATCAGGTGCTATTCACCTAACAACTGCTTTGCTTAGAAGAGGAAATTCCCGTCCCAATTGCAGTTATAAGTTGGGGACTAATCTGCATGTCATTTGTGCCTTTGAGCAATTTGTATTTCAATTATGTGAACTTCCTATATGTAAATAATAGCTTCTTTATGTCATGGATATTTGGGCAGGGACATTGTCATAAGTTTTATGTTAATCAGCTTGTCTCTTGTCTGAAGTAATTTCAACAAATTATTTATTTTTTATTTATTTATTTGTCAAGTAAATAAACAGGTATAAGTATAAATATGGTTATGAATACATGAAAAGGGTACAAATAAAAAAGAAACAATAGGACAGGGACGGTAGGCACGTTGGTGGGCTTTTGCATGCCCCCTCCAGACCTCTTAGGAAGGGGATGAGGTCAATAGTAGACAGTCTAAGGTTAAAGTTTTTGGGGTTTGGGGAAGAAATCACAGAGTCAATGAGAGTATTCCAGACATTGACCACTCTGTTGCTGAAGTTGTATTTCCTGCAATCAAGTTAGTTCTTTTATTGGGGGGAGCAGGAGAAAAGAAAGGGAACAGAGAGAACAAAACAATACTTTACCAAATAATCTGAAATTTTCTTGGAATAAAAGAGGGCCGTGATGTCTAGTGGACATCTTCTGAAGTGACAGTGTCCTTTACAGGAACTGCATGCTCAAGACAATGAGGAGCTGAAACTACAGCTGCAGGTATTTGAAGAATATGGTGAAGAAGATTCTGCAGAACTCAGAGGCCGCTTGGAAGACATTCGAATAGAAATGGAATATCCTTTTATTTCAAAATATATGACTCATCCAATAACTCAGCCTATAAGACAAAAATGATAAGGAATCATACAATGAACGGTTGTGGGAACTAGATATGTCTAGTCTAACAATGAGAAGAATGAGGGTGATATGATAGCAATCTTCCAGTATTTGAGGGACTTTCAGAGAAGAGGAGGTCAATGTGTTCTCTAAAGCACCTGAGGGTAGGACAAAAAATAATAGATAGAAGATCATGAAAGAGAGATACAACCTAGCATTAAGTAGAAATTTCCTAATGGTGAGAACAATTAATCAGTGGAAGGTTTAGTCATTGATTTTCAAGGAAAGATTGTACAACCATTTGTCTGGAATATTACAGGGTCTCCTGCTCAAGCAGTGGGTGGACTTAAGACCTCCAAGGTTCCTTTCAAACTTATATGTTATCATTGCCTCCATATTTTATGTCAGTGCTAACTCCTTGTGACTGCTTGGACTAGTTAGTCCCTGAATTTAACAAGGGTTCTCGTGTGTGTGTGTGTGTGCATGTGTGTACATCTAGAAAATCTTCCCTAAGGAAATATATTTTAAGTTTCCAGTAACAGAAAATGTGGCATAATCCTTGAAAGAATATATGGAAACTCTAGTTATACTGAAGCAGAGAGAGATAGCTGAGTGATTGCAAATCTTGAGTTATTCATCTCTGAGCTTTTCCTCCCTCAGAGAGTAATAGTTTTGGAGTACTTTATAAATATAATATACTGTATGTTTTAGACTATAAGACGCATCCCTCCCCAAAAAAGTGGATGGAAATATCTGTATGTCTTATAGAGTGAGTTCAGACCTGGTTTTGGACTCCTGAACCCTCTGTGGATCCCGTTTTTATCCTCTCTGGTATCCAGAAGCAATCTGCTGGCAAAAAATGCTCCTGCTTTTGGTTTCCGAAGGCCTCCACACACCCCATTTTTGCTCTCCCCAGCATCCAGAAGCATTCTGCAGGTCAGAAATAAGCCTGCTTTCAGCCTCCGGAAGCCTTCATGGGTCTCATTTTTGCCCTCCCCCAAAACAGGACCTGCGGAAGCCTCCAGAGGCCAAAAATGGGCATGTTTTTGGCCTGCAGAGTGCTTCTGGATGCTTGGAAGGGCAAAAACGAGAACTGCAGAGGCAAAAAACATTTTTTCTTGTTTTCCTCCTATAAAGCTAGAGGTGTTTTATGGTACGGTGCATCTTATAGTCCGAAAAATACAGTAACCTTTGGGTAACAACAATTTTATTTTCTTGCTTTTGTTTTCCTTACCCATTTTGTTTTCATTTTCTGATACACTTTTTTAAATTTTAAATTGAAGACTGCAACTATATTTTATGAATAGTAAGCCAGTGAGAACATTCTATTTGGAGTTTGATGTATAAATACTTTAAATTCAACATTCATTGGTAAAAGTTATTTATTAGATTTACATTAATTCCTTTACCACAAATACAGAAATCAGGTGGTAAGCTAAACTAGGTTTCTTTTATGAATTAGTGCTGTGCATCTATTTCTTTTGAATAGTTTTTGAATCCTTAATTTTGTTTACTGATTTCAACGAAATCTTTCAGATTCTCCAAAATACAGTAAAGGATTCTAAGGCAGAACAACATTTCCTCTCAATTTTGCAGCACTTCCTGCTAATCCGCAATGATTATGAGGCCAGGTAGAGAAGAAGACTATTTTTTAAATATTGTGAAAAAATATTATGTGTGGATGTATATACCGTGTTTCCCCAAAACCAAAACCTACCCTGAAAATAAGCCCTAGCATGATTTTTCATGCTGTTTGCATTATAAGCCCTATCCTCAAAATAAGCCCTAGTACAGACTCATCAACAGGGTTTGTGTGTGTGGGCATTGCCAGCACAGGCGGCAAATTGCGCGGGAAAAGCAATTGCAGGCCACACAGTTCAGTTCCTCCAAGCAGCAGACAGAGGTGCATGTGTGTGTGTGGAGGCATGCGATCTGTTCCACTGTCTGTCTTTGCTTGCAGAATGTGCAGCAGAACTGGAGGACAAGATTGGATAGAGGAGGTTGAGAGCACAGGGGACGCGGCCTCTCCCATACCCTTTGAACCTGGCTTCCCTCCTTGGAGGGAGAATGAGGTTAGGCTGGGTTGAAGCAGAGAAGAAAGGGGGAGGAGAAGCCACACAGTTAAGGATGAGGCCTCTTAGGAGACACAGTGCACAAATGTAAAAGCCGCTCCTTCCAAGTCAGAAGCAGTGTCTGGACTGGCAGTGGGGCCACTTTGTCCTTTCCCCAGGAGTGTCTTGCTAGTGTCCCCTTGATGGCTTTCCCCTTCTCACCACACAGTTCCCAGGATGGAGAGGGGGCATGATAGGAGAGGGGAACAAAAGGAAAGAGCACCCAGATTCCCAGCACTTTGTTTTGAATTGCACGCTGTGTCTCCTGAGACACTTCTCAGGAGTGGAGAGGCGTGTGATTTCCTCATTCATAGCTGCTGAACGGAAGGCTAGGCTGGGCTGAAGCAGAAAAGAAAAGAGCAATGGGAGAAGCTGAGGACAAGAGGTTCCCCTGCCTCTCTGTGAGACCTCTCGGGAGAACTGTAAAAGCCACTCCTTCTAAGTCAGCAGCAGCAACTGAATCAAAATGAAGCGCTGTGAGTCCGGGCACCCTTCCCGTTTATTGCCCCCTTTTGGAAAGTTTCATAGCCGCTGGTGTTATTCAAATGACATCCCGACATGTTTTGGAAGGGAGAAGGTATAGTGCTGAGGTTTGCACGATGGCAGCAACAGACTGCAGGATTTATTTTTATTTCCCTCCAAAACATGCTAGGACAGCACCAGCAGCAGGCAGAGGCAGAGGATGATCTGATCAAACCTGTATGTGTGTGTGAGAGAGAGAAAGAAAGAGAGAGAGAGGATCCAACCTTGAATACCAGGGCTGGTGGTGGTGTGCTGTCTTTCTCTCTCACACACAAAGAGGTTTGATTAGATCACTTTCTCATTCATGCTCTTTCTTTTCCCTTCCTTCCTTCTTTCCACTACGCAGTTATTGCCGGTCCCTACTTTCTCGCTAGCCACATTGCCCTCACAATTCTGGAAATGGCAGCCCCCTTTTCTGCCTCTTCTCCAATTGGTGTTGTGTTTCTCCTTTGTATGGAAGAATGCTAAGCTCCCAGAAAACTAGGCCACTTGAGGCAAGGAAGACCTAGCTCCCCTTCTATGGTTCTGCAAAGGTTTTGCGTGAAGGAGCAGATCGCTTCTCTCAGCGTTGGCGTCAGCACCCACTTCAGACAGCAAACTCTTGCTCTTTTTCTCCAGGGCCTTTGAAATTCCTCCCACCCTCACTTTTCTGCCTTAAAATCCAGAGCACACATATTTTCCTCCTGATCAGCTGAGGATACAGTAGTTACTGTATGATTTAAATATATATACAAAGGAAGAACACAACGCTGGTTGGAGAACTGGCAGAAAAGGAGGTTGCCATTCCAGAACAGAGATGCGAGACAATGCAGGCCGATGAAGGTGGGGATCGGTGATTACTGCGCCATGGAAGGAAGGAAGGAGGAGAGAGAGCTATCCAACCTCTCAGTGTGTGTGTGTGTATGAGAGAGAGAGAGAGAAAGTGAGGAGGAGAGAGAGAAGGCACCTCCGCAGCTCTGGTATAACTCTGCAAGGTTGGATCGGATCTCTCTGTCACACAGGTTGGATTGGATCATTCTCATGGTCTGTTACTCTCTCTCACTGTACTCACTGTGGCAGTGGTAGCAGCGGTGCTTTGGTGACTGGCCAGTTGGGATGGCTCCACTTCTCGCTCAGCCATTTTCCCTCTTTCTTCTCTCCACTCCTTCTTCCCTTGCTCTCCCCATTGCAGTACAGCGCCGGGGATCCACTTTGAGAGCAGCAGGTTTTGAGGGATGGTTAATCCCCATTGTAGCATGGTTGGGGAAAGCGGAAGGCAGTCTCGCCCATCAGGCCAGGCTGGCAGGGGTGGGGTGGGAAACTGAGATGAAAGTGTGGTGGTCCAGCCGTGGAAATTTGTTTGAAAGGGATAGCATTTCCTGCAATTCTCGTTAATGGAAGAGGCTGCCCATTGTTTGTAAGCACACACTTCCCACAATCTTCCAAAGTTTAATTACACAAAGGCAATAGGCTCTGGAAGGGAAGTGGGGAAAAAGTTTCTGTCAGGAGAGGTACCTCTCAGCAATTAAAACTTCAATGCCATACAGGTTGCCCTGTTTAGGGGGGGGAATAGGGGGCATTAGGCATTATGGGTTAGGGGTGGGTGGTGGCGCTGCGGGGGATCTGAGATGAGGCAGGTTGCATGTGTGGCAGCTCCACTCTCTCCTGACCTGCCTCGCCTCATCCTCCAATCCCTCCCCACCTTGTTTTGTGACCGCAGCACTAGCACGTCACTTGGCCTCCTGGGGTGCTGCACTGATGCCGAAAGAAGTGGGCCAGCAGCCATATGGGCTCCTGCTGTACATGGTTGCTGGTGCTGCCACCACAAGGCAGTTATCGGGGCATGGGGCAGATAACGAGGCAATTATCAGGGCATGGGGCTATGGGGCCCTAAGGTAAGCCAGTGTGCGTGTCAGATGGCTCCATCTCCCTGCCTCACATTGGTGGCATTTAAAAGAAATAAAACAATTATCAGGAATATAAGTCACCTAACAGGTATTTGGGTTAGAAATATATAAACCAGGAAAGACATTTTAATACTGTCTCTAAGGGAATGCAAGAGCATGCAATTGGATGTGGTTTCTCAAACGGCCATAAGATGGAGCCAGAAACCTGGATTGTTTAGTCTTAGTCTTAGTCTCAGAAGAGAGTTTGAGTGTATCTTTGTTTCCTTCTGTTGGAAAGTATTGCCGTTGCTCCATTTTTCCTAATTGACTGATATGACTGGATTTAATGTAAGTCTGATACTGAACTGTTTTTGACACTGGAATTTGATATTTGGATTATCCCTGGATGAAAACTGACTAATTTTACCTGTGAATGACTTTGGACTGCCTATTTTGGACTTTGCTTAACATTTCTGGAAGTAAAAACCTACATTTACTGTACAGTGTATCTGTGTGCTCTGTGTGTATTATTCCAACACTACTCTCTATACGTCTCCTGTATGCGCTCATTCTCTTAACAGGGAGTTACCTTAACAACAATCCCCAAAAATAAGACCTAGTGCTTATTTAGGGACCTAAAAGAAAATAAGACGGGGTCTTATTTTAGGGGAACATAGTACAGAACTTTTTGAGTATGAAGCTTTACTTCTGATCATCAGCACTAATTTTTTTTCTGTTCTTTCCTTAGGCCTCAATATTTTAAACTCATTGATGAGTGCATTTCACAGATAGTTCTGTTCAGGAATGGCGCTGACCCAGACTTTAAGCGCAAACACTTTGACTTTAATGTTGAGGCCTTAATAGGTGAGTCTGATGCCACTGAGAGCTATATTTATTTTGCTAATTGTTCAGGAAAAATTTATTTTTCTATTTGCTACTGTTATATGAGCTGACAGAAACTGAATATATTTGTATCATTTTTGCCACATTGTAAACAATAAATCACTCAGCTTAAGTATATTTGTTGTAAAGCAGGTTTTTTTTAAGAATAAAGATTGCAGAATATTTCTTACAGTTTGCCTAAAGTAGCTACAATCCATTGAAAGCACTGCCACAGTTGTACTTTTAGTTCAAGGTGAAAACCTCTGTAGCACAACATTTATTGCTCTTTCAGTTATACTGAGACACAAGATACTATCTATTTTGGTCTGTTAAAGATACATGAGTGAAAGACAGATGTGCATATATTCAGTTATGTCTGGTAAATCAAGAATGTAACAAAGCAATGCATAATCTCAAAATCTCAAAAATATTTCTACTGAAATATTTGAAAGCCACACTCAAAGCTTTCAGGAGGCAAATATAGCTTGGAGCATAGCTCTATTTGTAGAGCTTTACTCCAAGCTATATTTGCCTCCTGAAAGCTTTGAGTGTGGCTTTCAAATATTTCAGTAGAAAATTATAATATTTGGTTTGGTAATAGTTATAGCATTTACACCTGTGAATACATTACACATTACACATTACAATACAATACACATTATATACATTATATTCATATATATTATATATGAATACAATACACATTACACATGTGAAACAGTAGAAACTTAGAAATGTGATACAATTACAGTAGAAATGTGATGCAATTAATGATTAAATCGATGGCCAGAAATTAACTACATTCACTAAATTTAAATTAAAAATAAATAAAATATAATCCAGTTCAGTTCCCCCCCCCCCAGCTCTATACAACTATACAACCTGAGAACACCACTCAAAGAATGAAGAAGCCTACTCCTCCCCCTAAATTATACACCTCTATGATGTAAAAAGTTGCTTAGCGCAGAAGGGAATTTTTCTCATAGTATTCTCACTTAGTTTTATTTATTTATTTTTGTAGATAACTTGATTGATCAAACTAAGGTGGCAAAAAGTGAAGCTAAAACCCTGGAATTGGAGAAGAAGGTTACAATCATATTTTTTTTCTTTATCTTTCATTCTTCCTTTATTTTACTGGCTTTTTCCTTTCTCAGAACTGTTAAATGATACGGTACTTTTTGAGTTTTTAAATATCTTCATTTTAAAAAAATCCTTAGTTTTTAAACAATACAATTAAAAGATGAACAGTGGTAGATGCCGGCATTTCGCTTTGACTCATCAGTATCAAACTTACAATAACATTGTTAAAATTGGAATAAATATGTATATAGTATCTTGCAAGAATGTTAAATATGTACATAGTAAATATGTGTCAAGTTTCCAAGCAATGAAATCCATTTAAAAAGAAAAGTACAAAGTCCATCTTTCAAAAAGATTTATTTAGGAAAGCTGGCAAAGTCCATGGTAATTCCGGATCTGACCCAACCCAAAATTACCCCACAATATTAGAAGTTAAAAACAACCTCCAAAAGTCACATTCTCCAACAGTTGCTTGATGTCATAAATCCAGGGGCCCAAGCATGGAGAGCTCATTTCCCACGGGAAGGAAGATCACCTAACCAAAACACTCTCTTTATCTCCACTCCTCCCCTCTTAGGAATGTGTCAAGTCCGAAACCCTTCCCCCCATGACTGCCACAGAGAAAGGAAGAAAAAGAATATATACTAAGACAAACTAAAATGGCTACACTTATGTCACTTATGTCAATTTCTGACTTGACACGCGTACTTTATTGCTCTTCGGTAAGCTTGATCCCATTACAAATGAAAGCATTAGTTATATGGCTTGGGCTCCAAAGTAAAACCAGAGAAGTTTGACAGAATGCATGTCAAGGTGCAATTTAAGAATCTTTTTGATCAACTATCAGAATTTCATCCTCAAAGTACAAACTATTACAACCGTCTATAAATGAAGTTCGCCGACATTGCCTATGGGTTTTTCATTGCCAATTAATGATAAATGTGCACTCTCGAGAAAACATTTACAAGCACTGCATGAACTAAAGGCTAGATCACATCGGCCGACGGATGCAAAACGTATGTAAAAAGGACACAGCGGACGAGCAAATTTTCCATCTGTTGTTATCCGGCGCTCCTCAAAAGTGCCCCAAATTTGCATAAAAGAAACGGACAACAACAGAAAGGAATAACGGACGTGGGGAGGACGTAGCAGGATGTTTAAGTGAGATGCTCAACGGAAGACTAGCGGATGAAAGCAGATGGAAGGCAGATGACACACATCAGCAGGGCTTCCGTGGGAGAAAACAGCCAAAGCGGACAGCGGCAGCGGAAGGAGCGGAGCAGAGCAGATGCTGAGCGATACAGCAATGTATCACGGACGCCTAGCGGAGCAAAGCGTTCACATGCGCAAATACGGGGAGGATGCATTGCGTCAGCCCCCGCAGATAAGTAAAGGGAAGGAGCTCGCAAGCATAGGTCACCCACTTCAGTAGGAAAGACCTGCTGCCAGACCACTCTCCACCAAACAACCATGGGAAGAAAGAGGAAGCCTGTTGCCTACTCCTGCCAGCCCTGCCAAGAAGCGAACAGGACCACCATCCCACCCCCTTGGCACTGACCTCTGCTTCTGCTGCTTCTTCTGCTGCTGGTGCTGACTCTGCTGTGCTTGGTGCTTCTTCTGGTGCTGCTCCTGGTGCTGGTGCTTCTGCTGGTGCTGACTCTGCTGTGCTGCTCGGTGCTGGTGCTTCTGCTGGTGCTGCTTCTGGTCCTGCTGGTGTGCTGCTGGTCCTGCTGGTGCTTCTGCTGGTGCTGACTCTGCTGCTTGCTGCTGCTGGTGGTGTGGTGGTGTGGTGGACCAGCCCTAGAACCTCAAAGCCCTGCTGATGAGGGGCCCAGAAGGCCCTGCCAGAGGGAGGAAGAGGCAATTGGGCAAAAAGGGGGAGAGGAGACAGTACTCCATTGCAGAGGAAACATGAGGAAGGAGATGCTCGAATGGCTGAGGGAGAACAAGTACCTCTGGAGGAAGGGACACAGGCTCTATCGAGACACCAACGGAAGCAGGCGGCTTGGAGAGAGAAGCAGAAAAGCCTGGGCTACACTTGCGGATGTCCTCCTGGGGTGGTGAAGCACATGCACACCTGGTACGGGAAGCTGACCCTGAAGAAGTCTGGCCAGGCGGCGGTCAAGCTCACTGACCAGGAGACCTATGTCATGGCAAAGTGCAGCTTCCTGGAGAGTGAGGTCCGCCACCGAGGAGCAGCCCCTCTGTCTACCCTCACTCTCAGCAGCCCACAGAGAGCCAGTCCTCTTCTGGCCAAGAGTCAGCTCCTGTGCCCAGGCAGGTATCTTTGGAGTGCCCCACGACGGAGACCCCCTGACAGCTGCACTCCCCGTGCCGGAGCACATGGAGGACCCCCTGACGCAGATGGAGCAAAGAAGAGGCTGCTGCCACCAGAGACCAACCCACACCCACCCCCAGCTCCACCTCCACAGAAAGCCGGCAGAGAGGCAGACCAGAGGGGCAGAGCCACACTGTCCTCTTGGAGATTAGGGACACCATCAAGAGCAGTGTAGATCTCCTCTCTCAGCTGGTACACTTCGACATACCATCCTCTTAACAGAAAAGCCCTTCCTCACCTACGTGAACCAGACCCTCATGGAAATGCCCGAAGCCCAGTACCAGGTGATCAAGGAGAGGGTCAACAGGTCCCACCCTCCAGGCCCAGCTGAACCTGCTCCCACCCAGTCCAAGGTCTGCTCCTCCACCCCAGGTGATGTCACAGCCCTCCAAGGCTTTCCACAGGCCCTCACCTACCAAGGCTATGGTACCAGGAGTTCCAGCAGCAAAGGCAGCCCTTCCCAGTCCAGGCACAGGTACATCGCACCAACACAGGTGCCACCAATACCACAGATGCCACCGAGAGGCTATGCACAGGTCGTCTGCATACAGGAAAGCTCCTGGTGTTCTGGTGAATGGGTTTGATCGTTTGTGTAGATGTTGAACAAGAGTGGAGCAAGAACGTTGCCTTGCGGAAGCCCATTTTTTGTCTGCGCAATCTGCTTTCGATCTCCACTGAGATCAACAAAGAAGCGTCTGTTCTCCAGCATGTTTTGGATCAGAGAAGTCAGGCTGGCATCATGTGTAATCTTGTACAGCTTCTGCACAAGTTACTCTGTGGTTGACTGTATCGTAAGCTGCAGACAAAGTCAACAAAAAACAGCACCAGTTTATGAGTCCCTTCTCATAACCATCCTCAAATAAATTGAGTTAGGTAAAGGAAGTTGGCTTGTGCAGGACTTTCCAGGTCTGAAACCCGCTTTGCTCAGGAATCAGCTCTGATCATAAATGGCGCGCCATGCGATTCAGGAGTAGTCTCTCAAACAGTTTTGTATGTATGACAGAGCAGGAAGATGGGTCGGAAGTTCTTCGGGATGGCAGGATCTTTGCCAGGCTTCAGGATAGCCACAGTCTTTGCCCGCCTCCATATCTTAGGTAGCTTGTTGGTTATCAGACAACTGTTGAACAGGTCTAAAGCCACTTGAGAGCCACTGGTCCTTAGGTGTTTAACTTGTTCACACAAAGATGTCATCAAGACCAGCTGCTTGTTTGTTTTTCATTGTCTTGATGCCAAACAATTAGCTCGTTCATTGTGAAGGCTCTGGTGAGGTCAGAACATTCCTTGTTTCTTCAGATGGCTTTGGTAGTTTAGTTCTCCCGAGGATGAATGGTTGTGGTTTCCCCAGCTATTCAAAAGGAGTTGGTGAGCGACTTGATCTGCTGTGACTTCAGAGCGTGGTTGGGCTTTCGTGTAGTCATTTCCCAGCTTCCTAATTGTCTTCCACGCTTTCCTGCTACTGTGAGTTCATATTGGTAGACTCAATCAATTCTTGCCAGCTCCTTCGCCTCTTGACGACACTGCATCGATAAGACTTTCCCCAACTTCCAAAAGTATCATCTCCAAAGGGATTTGCCTGGAAGGATTGATATACTCCTTGTAGAGTTGCTTTGCTTCAGTTGATAAGCCCAGGGATGTAGTTTTTCCGGCATCCTCTAGGGATGTTGTTTCTGGAGGATTTTTTCACCTTTTCTACAAAGATATCATAGTTGGCTGGGTTGCTGGAAGGTCATTGATTGCAGTGTCCAGTTCTTCTGAGAATTTTGTCCCAATTTGCCTTCCTCAAGTTGAAGCGGCGTCTGAAGGGGACTGGACAGGGAGTTATGGCTGCATTGATTTTAATCCCGATGGAACGGTGGTTGAGGTGAGGATTGGGTCAGGACGATTTTCTCACACTGGTTAGCAAATGCTGTTCGTACGAACACCAAATCAGGGGTTATAGACAATGCCTCCATCTGCCACTGTATGAAGAGCTTGGTAGTTTGGAATGTGGGATGAGGGAAAGCTCATTTTGCGTCAGACCCAACCTCTCAACTAGTTCTCCCATCATGTTTGTCTCAGAAGTATCCCCAATAGGACATTGTACCTGTTGAAACCCCTATGACCTAACATTCACTGTGTTGTCAGTGAATATCTCTGGGAAGGCAAATTCCTCATTAGGTTGGCTTGTAGACAGAAGTCAGAGAAATTCCGCATGAGCTGGATTGTTCATCGCTTCCACGTTGTTTGAAAGAATAGCCAACACACTGTGGATTGTCAATGGCTATTCCCGCTGCGGAATGAAAATGGCACTTTCACATACTTATATGAGGTCTTTCAGCTACAAGAGCATTGCTGGGATCTTGGACGAATGTTAGTGTCCTCCTCGATGTGTCTTCTTGTAGGCACAGTACATCACATTGATTTTCCTGGTACAGATATTCAGCCAGGAGAGGTTTGCTTTTGGCTCATGAAAGGCCTTCAATGTGGCAGATATGATTGGTCAGTGCCGGTCGCTGAAAAGGACCCAATGCTTACGACACTTGACTTCTACCGACATCTTGAGCAGATTACGTTTCCTCCAGTTTGGGTGATAGGATTGGTTAGGTTGGTGTAGCGTGGTAGAAGGATTCGCAGGTAACAGAATACACTGACAGGGACCCGCCCGCGACGTGAAACGCTCCTTCTAATGGCCCTCGTCTTCAAGTCCCAATAGCCTCTCAGTCCCAGTCCATTTCTGGATCTTTGAAAGAAACGCTAAGTGAAGACTAGAGGGCCTGACCACACTACTATGCTGTAACCATCTTCGGGGCAAATCCAGATAAGACTCAGTCAGTGGCTTTCCATCTCAAGGTCCGCGATGCAACCGCAAACTGAAGGTCCACTGGTATGGCAAGAGACCTAGAATAGATAGACAAACCCAGTGATTTCTAGGTGTCATCTAGACCGCACTCTCAGTTTCAAGACCACGTCAGCAAGACAATGGCCAAAGGTGGGAGCCAGGAATAACATCTTGAGAAAAGCTGGCAATTCCAAGTGGGGAAACAGACCCAGGAACCATCAGCAGCACTGCCCTTGCCCTGTGTTATCGCAGCCGAATATGCCAATGCCCTGCTGGGGACGTTCCTACACTGCCAAGAAAGCTGGACCCTGTCTAAAATACAGCTTGTAGGGCCCATCTCTGGTTGTCTCAAAGCCTTTACCCGAATTGATGACCTTCTACTGCTGTGTGGGAATTGCCCCTCCTACAGTCAGAAGAGATATATCTTCAAGAAGTGGAACGCACAAACAGGAAGATGACAGTCCCCGCCATCCACTTTTCCAGCATGTTCCTCACCAAAAGGGCTAAAAAATCCAGGAAAGAGTTTTCCTACACTCAGACAACCCCTGATGGGCAATCCCAGAGCTGCAGGATAGAAGCTGGCAAAACATCTACAGGAGAAAACCGCCATAACCTCTCTTTTGAGCCAAAGGAATCCCTCCCAACAGGTGCCAGTGGAGCATGGCAAAAATTGCGCTGCCTGAATCGCCTGAGAACTGGAGTTGGGAGTGCAAAGCCCTGATGCAGAAAATGGGGATACAACCCATGATTGGATCCACAGAATGCGACTGCGGGGAGGCTCCCAGACAATGGAACACCTATTAAAACTGCACCCTGCTACGCAAACAACCCTATAACATCACATGATCTCATGATTACCACCAATGTGCCAGAGCCTGTGTTCTACAGTGGCCTGGGAAAAGTGTTAGCGACACGAAGAGAGAGACAGATGCCACCGATGCCAACCGACACTAAACAAAGATGCCACCGATGCCTCACCTCGCTCACCTGCAGACCAGACAGCCCACTACACCTCTTCCTTCCTCCATCCACAGTCAAAGCCCGGCCTTCAGAACATCTGTCATCGGTCTGGGACGACATGCCCATGTCTTGGAAGGAGGCCTCTCAACATCAACGGGACTGAGCCAGCTCTCTGAAGAGCTTTCCTCCACACGCATCCCTGTTGTCCTCTTCGGGGCCAGCACCCCCAATGGCGCCTCAGACAGCACTCCAGCCACTGCCACATCCACAGCCCCTGGACCCCCTTCACCCCTGAGGATCATGGGCACACCTCAGAGTGACTGAGAAAAAGTTCCAGAGACTGGGGTTGTATACCTGTTTGACTTTAAAATCTTTGCTTGGGACACTTTGCTTGGTTCATTTTTGCTTTTTTAATAAAGTCCTAACAGTTTGTTTATTTAATAAAAGGTTATCTTTGCTTTCACACAATGGTTTCAGTTCTTTTAAGTTCAATAAAGTCTTTTGGTGGGAAAACTTTTAGAATGGTTTAAGCCTTGCATGCTTGTTGGGATGGGTAAGGATAGCAGTGGATGGGCAGGGATAGCTGTGGGATGGGTAATAGCTGTGGGATGGGTAATAAGCGTGGGATGGGTAATAGCTGTGGGATAGAAATAACCGTACCAGTGCAAGCAATAGTGGGACTGTATGGTCCACCCTCCCAGGTGCCAACCCTATGGCCCTTAATGTATCAATAACATTTAACATCCATCAAAACATTTCAACATAAACACAACTCTTTATTAAATACCCTGTTCATTGTAGGGTCCACTCAACATACATGGCAAACAATCTCAATCAGTGTTGGATGAAACAGGCTGAAGGAAAGGCATCCATTAAGCATCTACCCATCTGTCTTGCCATTCCACTGCTTCCAGCTGGGGAATTGCACCAGTGTTTCAGGAGGTTGCGCCTGCTTCCTTCCTTCACGTGAAGTTTCTGTTTGGGGCCTTGCAACATTCCACAGTGTCTATCAGGTTACATCCTTGCCTCCAATTCACGTCAGGCTCCAATGTCCCGATTGCCTGTTGGCGGTCCACAAGCCTGTTTATGGCAACACTGGGTAGTGGGTGCGCATTGTTGATTGTGCAAGAGCAGGAAGCTTCCCGATGTTCCTCACGGTCCTCTGGGTGAATGCCTGCATGTGGTTGAGAAGTACTGGAACCTGTTGGCAAGGATGGCCAACAGGCGTTTCTCCACCACCCACCTTGGCCCTGGACAGCCTGTAGTTGAAGACCTCTCTTTCACAGGTGAGGCATCTGAAGTGTAGGGCTTCATGAGGTAGGTTTCTGAAGGGAGAAAGGCGTCATCCCCCACGATGAAAGTTAGGGCACATCTTGTGTGTCGTTTGGGCGGGGGTCTGGATCTGGAAGCCCATGAATGAGGTTGCGTTCCAGCCCCTCCTTGAGGTTGACTGGCGTTGAACCTGGGCATCTGAAGCTGACCCGTTGCATGAAAGCATCGATGTACATGAAACTTGAGTCAGCATTCGACCATGGCAAAGAGGATGATGCTGAAGAAAGACTTTGCAGTTGAAAATAATTGGAAGCATGAGTTTGGCTGGAGCTTTGCCAGGCCACATGTTTCGCATCTATTGGCTTTCCAACGTTGGGGGGAAGTTTTCCACTTCTGATACCACTGCTCTGCAAACTTTCTTCCAGCCTTCTTCAGTGAGGGGCAACTGGAGGAGCTTTTCCAGGTATTCTTCGATGATTGCCTCACCACTTCTCTGACCAAAATGCTGATGGGTGTTGTGTGGCACCCTCCAAGCCGTACTGCCATGCTCCTGTACAGTGGTCCCTGAGGCGCAGGTGTGCAGAGTCAGTCCACCCTTGAGCCAGGGTCCAGGCTGGGCTGGAAGTTGGTGCTCTGCTTGGTCAACCTTAGGTCTCAGCCGCTCCACAACTTTCGTCAAACATGGCTGGTGGCAATCCTCATGAAGTGCTGGAATGCAATGAGGGTCTTCGTTCCTCAGCCATCCACCATCAGCTTGTCTTACAGTCTGTACTCCACTCTTCTTGCGATCCATCTTCGGACCGCAGTCACACTTCTTGGATGCCTCCTTTTCCTTGCGTAGAACAGGTTGAAAGAGCCTGTAGGGGCTTCGCAACTGTTGTAGAATGATCGGCGCTACCAAACAGGAGTGGTGCGACGATCCTATGGTGGAGATGACTGGATGCTGTGGAAAGAGCAAAGCAAGAGCAAGAGCCGGCTGAAGATGTTGCACACCCGGCGCTGCTGGACTGAAGTGAGATCCAGGTGATTTCCCTCCCCCTTTTATTAGAAATAATAGGTTTTCCGCTAGGTGTTCCTTCTGCATCCTCTGCGACATCCTCCAGACATCCTAAATATCCGAGATACGTCCGCCTTAACGAACTTTTTTTTCCATTTTTAATGCTTTATATGCGAGCTGCATCCGCTTACATCCTGTCTAATGTCCGTGCTACTAACGCTGCAGCGGACGTTCCGATCATGTTTTCACTTCCTCCCTCTTTTCCATTTTCTTGCTGGGCGGTGCGAGTTGCGGCGGATGCTCAGAGGATGCCGAGCGGATAACAGCGGTACGTGTTAACGGATTGTTAAGAATGGTTTTGTTTCCCTTGTAATGTGTCGCGGCATGTAGAATTGGGACGCGGCGGAAAGTTCATTCCGCTCAAAAAGTTTTCGTGCAGCTCAAAACTTTTTGAGCAGATGAACATCTAGTAGACGGATGCTGGGACGGATGGAACATATGAAAATCACGCACACAGTGAGTACAGAACGGATGATCGTTAACCAACGGATGGCAAGCGTTTTTCTCCGTTTTACATCCTCTTTCCATCCGTTGGTGCAGTGTGACATGGGCTTAAAATCAAAAGATATCATATCTAAACCGGACAAAGGTTTTGTGTTTCTCTATTGTGACAAAGAAGCATACAAACAGAAAATTTCTTGAATTTTGAATGACCTGTTGGAGATCCAGGAAATTGATAATCCCGAAAGCATTAGCATGACAGAAGAAAGAATATGTCGATATTTATAGATGATGCTCTTGTTGATAATCATTGATGAAAAGACCTACAACAAGTTAAAAACTAATGAATCCATGATGCCACAACTCTATGAACTACCAAAAAAGCACAAGCTGGGAATGCTGGTTAGACCCATTTTTGCTATGTCTGGCTCTGCTTACCATCAAGTGGCATGCTGGACCCATGACATCCTGGTGCCTATAAGAGAGAAGCTAATCAAAACAACACAAAAGGATTTGTTTGAACTTGCTAAAGAGTTGAATTCCATGAATGTGAAAAATGACATTATGTGCTTGACATTCAGTATCTTTTTATGAATGTCCCACTTCATAAAACGGTTTATTATATGTGCAGTTTAGTGGAATCTAACTATATCGGTTCCCATACCAGTAGATATCCTTAAACAGACATTGCTACTTTGCACAGAAAATGTCTCTTTCCATTTTCTTGGTCAGTCTTATCAATAAATTGGGTTGCGATGGGAAGCCCTTTAGGCCCAATTTTGATGGATTTCTTCATGAATATGATTGAATCGTCTGATCATATATCCAGATTATCATATTGCTCACTATGTGGACCAGACAGTGATCTTCTGTCCTTCAAGACATCAGATTGATGGCTTTGTGCATCATCTTAAACAGCTGTCACCCCAGTTTGAAGGTTACCATCGAATATGAAGTAGATGAACCTTTTCTGGACCTTTTCTAATTATCCAAAGGTCTGATGGTTCTATTAAAAGAATGAAATTCAGGAAGTTGACATGGTCTGGCCATGAACTTTTCAAGTTTTACACCATTAAGTATAAACAGGCGCTGGTACGGAAACTGTTTATACGAGCACATTAAATATGCACTGAGGACTGCTTAAAGGAAGAATTAGAATTTCCAACCCAAACCCTTTGTTTAAATGGTTATCCAGCTCATTTCACTGATAGATACAGTAAAATAAAAGACCAAAAGCCAGCATATCCAACCAACAGTAAAAAGAAAATGTTTATTGCGCTGCTGTTTAAGGAGGATCAATTAGCACACCTGACAATTCAACGCTTAAATAACTTAATTGAAACAACATTTTGTACAGCTGAGCTACATGTACTTCATCAAACCCAGAGGCTACCGCTACCATTAAGGAGGCACAACCTATCAGCGCCAAAGCCAATCGGTTGTATTTACCAATTTGTGTGTAATTGTGGAGACAATTACATCAGCAGAACTGATAGGTGTTTGGCTTTCAGAGTAAAGGAGCATTTTCCGAAATGGGTCCAGACAGCTCTGAATAATCCAGCAGCAACAGCAAACTGTGGCCACAAAATGCTTTATTCAGCCATCGCGAGACACATACGAGCTACGGGTCACCAAGTGAATCCAAACACTGTGTTCAAAGTTTTATTGCACCATAGGAACTCTCGCATCCTGCAGTTTAGCAAGGCAGTTTTTATCAATTGACTGGAAGCCTCCTTTGTGTGTGCAGAAACAGTATTTGTCAATCTGGCCTTCTGTGGGCATAAGGTTTCTCATTGACTGGTTCTTAGCTCACATTATTTGTTTAATTAATTAACACTCGCAAGATCCTATATATTTTATTCTGATTTAAACCTTGTTGTAAATTTGGTAGTGATGAGTCAGTATGAAATGCCTGCATCTACCACTGTTCGTCTTTTAATTGTACTGTTTACATTATTAAAGAGGATTAATTGTTTTAAATTCCTCAGTTTTTTTTTCATTTGTGATGCTGAGAGCTGTTTATTTCTGTTTATTTCTTTTTTCTTGATGCCTCTTTACTTTGGTACTCATGGCCTACTATTTATAAGTATGCAACGAGTACGCAAGACAAGTATTCTCCTGGCTTTCTCCTAAAAGTTACAAAAATCAGGTCTATAGAGATGCTGGTTTCATGTTCAGAAGTACATTCTTTCTTTAAATTTTGCAGCAATAATAGCAATAATGGTTAGAGCAAAGGTCTTCAAACTTGGCAATTTAAGACTTGTGGATTTCAACTCCCAGAATTTCTGAGCTAAAATGACTGGAGGAGGAACTCTGGAAGTTGAAGTCCACAAGTCTGAAAGCTGTCGAGTTTGAAGACCCCTGGTCTACTGATTTTTAGATGGGGTGCCATAAAAGTCATTCCCAAAATAGGAAGTGGTATGCCAAAGTTTTCATTGAGCATCATGCTATCATAAACTTCTCATTGTGGTGCATTTGAAAAGGAAAAAACTGTAAGCTTAAATACATTTCAGAAGTATTTCAGAAACTTATATGTATAATTCATGTATGAATCTTAAATATATGACATCCTGTATATTTTTCAATTGCCAGAGGATTTTTCTTTTTGCTAGCAAACATTTAACAGTTTATAGACCAAATCCTACCAAATGTTAGTTGTATATTTAATGCCTGAAAAGATAGATGGCAGCAACAATTCAGAGGGCCTTCATGAAGCATGTGGATTACTTACTTCTAATTCAGCGGTCCCCAGCCTTTGCAGCTTGGTGGCCCAGTGCATGTGTGTGTGGGGGGAGATGGTTCCCTGTGAATGTCAGGTGTGCATGCATGAGCGTGCACAGCTACAATAGTGTGAGCACAAGCACCTGACATTGGCACAAATGGAGCTTTGCATGTGAGCGCCTGCCACTTGCACAAGTACAACTGTATTTGTGGGGCTGTGGACACAGGCGCAAGCAGCCACTGCTCACGTGAGTGGAACTGCGTGCATGACCGCAAGCACCTGCCGCTTGTGCAAGCGGAGCTGTGTTTGCATGTGCACTCGCCTGCTGCTTATGTGGCTGCAGTCCAGGGGTTTCAGACCACTGTCCTAATTGATAGAAAAGACAACATTCACATTGTTTTTCATTGATAAAATGGAAAACTACCATTAAATCTAGACTTTATAGAGCAGGAGTAATTGTTCACACATCATTCTGAATATGTTATCTTGTAAAAAATTGTATAAGGGATCAAGAAGAGATATTAATTTGTTAAAGAAATGTAATTTTAGATGTATCAAGTAAAAAGAAAAAATAAATCTTACAGCCGAGAGATTTGCAAAAGGTTCTGATTCAGTCCTTGTCACTTCAAGTAAAAGGACCTACTTTTTTTTACAAAGACAATTTAAAATTGGCTTATCTTTAAAATGTTTTCCAAAGTAAAATGTAAACACTGGAATATTTTTCTTTACCGCCTTTTTTAAAAGATTCCTGCATATTTCAGAATTTTATAATAATATTTTTGTTATTACATGTAGAACTTCCATTTAATAATTTCACAGTTCATTTTTGGCCTGGATTATGACAAACTAATTAACACAAAACCTTCTGAAAAGTTTTCATATTTAGCAGTATTAAATTTTATCTTTTTGTCATCTAATCAGCATCGCCCATGTTGTACTTCCCAAGAAGGAAAATTTTAACTTGCTTGAGGTTTAATCAGTAGGGACTATGTTGGCATGATTATTGTGCATAATTCTTTTTTTCAGCTGGAATCTGAGTTGACTGCACGTCATGAATTACAAGTTGAAATGAAGAAGAAAGAAAGTGATTTTGAGGAAAAAATTCAAAACTTACTTCAGGAAAAAGAAACAGTGGCAGCTGAGAAACAGCGTATTACCTCAGAGAAGCAAAACTTACAAATTAATAGCTCTTTGTTGAGTGACGAGGTAATGATCAATGGTATAAATAAAGTGATTATGGTACATTAGAGAAATATGCCATTTTAGTGTTTAAGCCCTAAGTCCCAAGAATTATAAAATGGAAGAAGAAATATTGCTATTTTCTTGGAGAAAAAAATGGGTAATGGGACAGGAGGTGAATTAAAAGCTGTTCTGTGAGATATTGAGATATTAATGGATGCATGTAAATGTTGCTATTCCACACTGTATGACATCCCTTTGATTATTATGTTCAATACAGGGAGTCAGGATAGTTGGTGGCATGATATGAAACATTTGTTTTGTTCTTTGTGAATGAATTTGATATGAATTCTGGGATTAAAGCAGATCATTTACTTATTTATGGATTTATACCCCACCACATCCAATTGTGTCCTGATAGCTTATAGCAAATATAACATTGCTAATTGAGAAATATGAACATCCTATAATAGAAATAGCACTTAGACTTATATACCACTTTATAGTGCTTTACAGCCCTCTCAAAGCAGTTTACAGAGTCAACCTATTGCCCCCAACAATTTGGGTCCTCATTTTACCCAACTCAGAANAGTCAACCTTGAGCCTGGTGGGATTCGATCTGCCAAATTGCAGTAGGAGTAGCTTGCAGTACTGCACTCTAACCACTACACCACCGAGGCTCCTGGGTCCCTGGTGTGGCCCAATGCATTGCAATTTGTCTGACAGCATCTCCTATAGGGCCAGTCTGACTGTGTGCAAGGCTTTTTTTCTAGCATAAATTCTATTGGCCACAATAATTTGGTCTCCCTATGACCTCCAGAATTATTTTTCGAAAATAAAATGATAGTTGTGCACAGCAGCATGCTTTTTCTGGAAATTTGTGCATCCTTAAAAAATTGGAAAGTAAGCTGACATGGTAAGAGTTTAAGTAGTAGTAAAAAGCAATATTTCCAATTTCTACTTCCATCATGGCAGCTGTTTTGTGAAAATACCTATAATTTACTCTAAAAATCCTAATTGTATCTTTTAGCACAGAAACATTGAGAGCTCCACATACTAACCATCTACAACTGGGTTAAGTTGAAATGCTAAATCAGATGGTCAATGTGTTACAATCTGATGTGATGCATATATGCAGGATGTAAAACAGTGCTATGTAGATCCTTCAAAGCATGCTTTAGGACCATTAATAGAGTACTTTTTGAATCATATAATACTATGTTTCTCCAACAATACGACCTCCACCAATAGGAAAGCCCAGCATGTTTTATTGGCATAAAATCAAATTAAGCCCCTCCCCCCAAATTAAGGCTTATATTAAACATGCAAAATAGGGGGAAATGGCACGGGGGAGCTTGCAGTTAGGAAGTACTTTTGTTGCATACCCAGATATGGTGCTGCCTGCATTGACTTTGGCGTTGGTTGGGCACTTTGTATCAGGAGACCTTCCTCCACCTTTGCTTCCCCTTCTCCCCATGCTGCCTCGGTGTTCAGAGCAATGCTGCGGCATTTGGCGCAGCCACGTTCAGCCAGCCAGGGCTCCTCCCTGCAACCGGAGCCTGGCGGAGACACTCGGCTTCAGGCGCTCCTGTTGCCGCTTTCCCTTCGCCTTCAAAGGCAAAGCCAATTCTTTAAAAACAACACCCTCTACTACGGTACGACAAAGCCTCCCCTGCCAAGAGGCAACCCAACCCCACATGGGAGGCGAATCTCCCGGGTCACAGTGCAGGATGGCCCACCCAGGAGAAGCCACCCAGCCGCCATCCCTGCTGGTGGCCGGGCAGAGCGTGAAGAGCTTCATCTGGGGTGTCAGCGCAGCTGACCAGGTGGGCCTCCTGCCCAGTAGCGGAGCTCTTGCCAAGGCAGCGAACATCTCCGCCGCCAGCCCTCCGCTCATCCCGCTAGGGCGCGCCAGAGCCGTGTAAGGCTGGGCAGAGCCAGGAAGCAAGCATGTGGTGCGCCCGCCTGCCAAGCGAAAGAGCGGGCTGACCCAAGCTTGACTTCCTTTCCAAGTCTCTCCCAGCCCAAACGCCAAAAAGGGGCCACCGGGAGAGGCTGCCCAAGGCAGTGATAGCGTCCACCCATCTGTGGACAGGGAGGCAAGGTGATAGCCTGCACACGCTCTCCGAGCTGAGTCCCTGCTGAGTCAGTGCCTCTGCCGATGCTGTGCCGCTGCAGTGTTTTGGAGCTGCCGGTGCATTTGGAGATATGTGGGATGGGGACAGGCTGGGCCGAGGGGTGGAAAGGACAGGTGGCTTCAGGTCTATCTGCCAGATCCACCGGCCAGGGAAGTAGCACTGCCATCACCTCGCCTCCCTGTCTGCGGACGGGTGGGTGCTATCACTGCTCGGGCAGCCTCTCCGGTGGCCCCTTCGGGTTCAAGCTGGAGGGACTTGGGAAGGAAGCCAAGCTCAGGTTGGCCCTGGCTCTTTGCTTGGCAGGCGGGCGCGCACCACGGCTCGCTTTTCTGGCTCTGTCCAGCCTGCCCGGCTCTGGTGTGGCCCCTGGCGGGATGAGCAGTAGGGTCCCGGCAGAGAGGCGCTCGCTGCCTTTGGCAAGAGCTCCGGTGCCAGGCAGGAGGGTCCACCTGTCAGCTGCCGCCGGTACCCCAGGTGAAGTTCTTCATGCTCTGCCTGCGCCAGGCAGGGATGGCGGCTGCGCGCTTCTCCCGGGTGAGCCGATCCTGCATTGCAGCCCTGGGAGATTCACCACCCTACGTGGGTTGGGCTGCCCTCTCGGGCAGGGGAGACTTTGGTCATACCGTAGTAGGGCATCGTTTTTAAAAGAATTGGCTTTACCTTCAAAGGCAAACAAGGCGGTGACAGGAGTGCCTGAAGCCGAGTGTCTCCACCGGGCTCCGGTTTGCAGGGAGGAGCCCTGGCTGGCCGCAGCGTGGCTGCGCCAAATGCCACGGCATTGCTGTAAATGCACGGTAGCACGGGAGGAAGGAAAGCAATGGTGGCGTAAGGTCTCCTGATACGAAGTGCCTCACCAATGCCGAGGTCAACATCCAAGCAATCTCTGGCCACCCACCCCGAGGATGCAGGGGGGGAATTAAGTCACCCCAAAAAAAGACGGCCTAGCTGTTTTCTCAGGGGTCAAAAAAAAAAAATAAAGGCTCGCCTTATTTTGTGAGAAACTGGTAAGGTTTTATCTTTTTCATTGTGAGCTGTACCCAGCTGTCTCCTCACACTTCGCTTGCACAGTCACTTTGTTTTCTTTTGTGCATGCGTGGTTCAGAAAAGGCAGGATCAGCTTCCAAACTAGCTTTGTAAGCCTTGAAAAAAGTCCTGCTTTGACCATTCAGAAAGCTGTATTCCAAAAATCTCTTGTGCAGGAATCACACAGCCTAAATCATAATAAGATTACCAATTCAGTGTGATCTGCCTATTCATGTATCTGTTGGCATTAGACAAAGTCAGTAAGGTTACACAAAAAGAAATCTAAAATCCCAAAGAAGTCAAGGAAATATCAACAGGGTAGTGAATGATGGCTTAGAAATGGGCAGTCTGTTTATTTTTGTGGTTTGAATTATGAATCTCCAGTCTGACTTGTTCTACTTCTTTCTCTAAAGATTGCTCTACTAACAAGAACTTGAAGATCTTAAGAAAAAATGGAGCATGTCATTTCATCTACGGCTTTCCCATCACAGCTACCATTCCTACTGGGACAGAAAGTCACCAAACCACTTCATCCCTTTATTCACAAACTGTTTCCCCTCCTCCTCCTCTACGTGGGATATCAGGTCCTCCCTCTCTCCTCCTCCTCCACCCCCCCTGCCTGGGATCACGGCACCTCTTCCTTCCCCTGTGCTGGGATGCTGGGATTGCACCTCCCCCACCCCTCCCCTACCTCCTCTACCTGGAATGCCTCGGTTGCCCCCTCCGCCACCACCTCTGCCTGTATGCCAGGGTTGCCCCTCCCCCACCACCTCTGCCTGGAGTACCAGGTTGCCTCCTCCCCCACCACCTCTGCCTGGTATGCCAGGATTCCCCCTTCCCACCACCTATGCAGGGTTGCCCCCTCCCCCACCACTCTGCCCCTGGTATGCGCAGGGTTGCCCCTCCCCCACCAACTCTCTCTGCCTGGTATGCCAGGGTTGCCCCCCCCCCACCACCTCTTGCCTGGTATGCAGGGTTGGCCCCCTCCCCCACCACCTCTGCCCGGTATACCAGGGTTACCCCCTCCCCCACCACCTCTGCCTGGGATGTCAGGGCCACCCCTTCCACTTCAATTTGGGATACCAATGCCGCCACCTCCTCCCACTCTATCTGGTTTTGGAATTATGGCAAGCCAAACTCTTCCATTTGGATTGCCTCCCAAGAAGGTTTACAAACCAGAAGTTCAACTTAGGAGAACTAACTGGTCCAAGGTGATTTCTTGTAATTGATAATTAGAAATATTTTACCCAGTGTCAATGTTTCCTTTTCCTTTTTCAAGCTCCTTAGTCTACCAGTGCTTTTTCTTCTTAAATTATTCTGTGTTCAAGATTTTGAATGCTGAGGACTAGAAAAGGTGGTTGCAGAGCTAATTTTCATTTTGCAGAATTTAGTGAAATATAAAGTTATTCTTGATACTTAATAAATGTGTCAATTTAACTCTATGCTTTAAAGATAGCTCTATCTTTTAAAACTGTGAAATGTTTCTTTTGATATTTAAGTTACTGCTTTTAAATTTTTAGAAATAATTATAGCGATAATTTAAAAAAGGATAGATTACAGAATGAAATTGTACATAGATATGAATTTTAAACAGCACAATTATTGTGGTCTAAGCTTTCTAAGTTTTTAGATATTTTGTGAATATCTTTATCAGATGTCCTCAATTGGAAAATATAGTTGTACATACTCTAACTGTATATAATTTAGGGACAGGATATTTTAAGGGTTATCTGTTAATGAATGAAACCTTGCAGAAGTATTAAAATCATTAGTTTTACCCCATCAATATGGGGTAATATATACACCAATTTTCGCCTTTGGCTCTCTGTTTCAAATCTTTTGACAGTTATCATGTTATGTATAACCTTTACAGATTACAGTACAGGAATTATCTGAAGGCTGTTTCTGGATGAAAGCTAAGGAGGATCGTTATGAGAGCGATGATCTTTTTGCCAAGCTAACATTTTGTTTCTCAACTGCACAGACCAAATGTAAGTAATGTTACAAAAAGTAAGGAATGTGAGATTGGCAGGTATATAATTTAACAAATAAATAAAGTAATAACCTCATTGATGTACACTAAAGACAGAAATGTGTTAAGAATGGTTTATGCTTTTGTGG
The DNA here is from genome assembly GCA_004320025.1 of Laticauda laticaudata. Lineage (NCBI taxonomy): Eukaryota > Metazoa > Chordata > Lepidosauria > Squamata > Elapidae > Laticauda > Laticauda laticaudata. The sequence continues at coordinate 49,142 of BHFT01003446.1, forward strand.
GAAAAATAAATTCAGCTCACAGCAGGGCCAGGGGCAGCTGAAAATTAGGAAGGTAACACTCGTCCAACAAATTTCCTTAAGGTTAGGTCCCACTGGCTGACAGATGCAAAACGTATGCAAAAAGGACACAGCGGCTGAGCAAAATTTCGGGGGTGGCTCCATCCGTTGTCATCCGCTCCAAAAAGTGGCGAAAATTTGCATAAACAGAATGGAAAAGAACGGAAAAGAACGGACGTGGGTAGTATGTAGCGGGGATGTTAAACGGATGTTCATAGGAAGCCTAGTGGATGTATATCGGATGCAAACCGTTCACTGCGCATCCTTTCTATTTCCGTGCTACTAATGCTGTGCAGACGTTCCGTGTACCTTTTGTTTCCTCCCTCTTTCCGTTTNTTTTGTGCAGCTCAAAACTTCTTGGGCGGATGAAATCTCAGTGGACAGATGCTGGAGGGATAGAGCATATGAAACACATATGCAATGCGTACACAACGGATGCATCACGTTTTCCGACTGATGGCAAGCTTTTTTTAACGTTTTACATCCTCTTTGCATCCGTTGGTGCAGTGGGACATGGGCTTTAGCCAAAATAGAGTTTTAGGAATAGACTGTTTCCTTACACACACTTCTAAATGGTGCCCTCATGTGGCAGCAGGAAGGGATATCAGATCAAATTCATCACAATACTCACCCTATATGGCGCCCTGTCGTCATCTGGTTGCAGCTTGAAGATGATGAATTTTCTGATGCAAATTTCTGTAGAATCAAAACAGGACCCAAAGCAAAAAATCAAGCTCACTGTAGTGTTTATTAGATAGTACATACTGGAGAGGATCTGCTTTAAAACAATAGTAAGAGACATACACCTGCAGACAAAAAGATGCATTCTTTTATACATGTCAGAATGGAGGGGGAAATGAACATGCCTATATGTTAATGAGTGTTAGTGTAATCGATCTCAGTTTACTTTCTGCCCTACAGATTGTGGTTCTACAGAGAACCACAATCTTAGAAGAAGTATTTCCATCTTGATATTCAGTGATTGGATAAAGATAAAACTTAACCATGGGGCCACTGTGAGCTGCAAGGCCACATTTCTTATGTCTCAGTTTGTTTATTAAACACTCCCATTCCTCTGAAAGCACATTTTGTAATCAATGAAGTTACCATTCCATATTAACATAAACCCATATCCATAAAATCCCTAAAGTATATTTACATTTCTTGGATGTATAGGTGTTCTTGATATGCATGTGCTTTTTTGTCTATTGAGAAGTAAACTTGTCTGTTATTTTCAAATTACATGTTACACCATTTCCATTTGGTTCATTTTCAAAACCTTCCAGATGCACCTGGAAAACACATATATTATTTGCAAAGTAGATTGCCTTACTACACAACCCTAAGTTCTGATTATTTTAAAATGTTAAAATTAATTCAGAGAATATTTGTGGCTCAGAATTGACCTGTGGGATCTTTGGTGGTCTTTGAGCTTGGTTATTTTCGTGCAGGTGTTTTATTACCCAACTAGGTAACATCATCAGCATTATTAATACCTAGTCAGGTAATGAAATGTCTGCAAGAAAACAATCAAGCTCAAAGACCACAATTATTTTCAATCATACACACTACGTATATTCTCTGTATAATATATATGGTTTCCCAAATTTATCATTGAGTAATATAAATATTTCATATGTATCTATTCATGTCTTTTTTTGTTGATAACATCTGGTTTTTTGGTATTAGATATTTATAATATAAGCCAAGTAAACTGTGTGCACAATTATTAGACAAGTGCCATATCATCATTTTAATGCATATTTTCCACCTCCAAGCTGTATAAACTTGAATGCTTAGTGGATGTAAGCATATCTGGTGGTGTGTATTTGTGTAATGAGGGAGAGTGTGGCCTAAGGAGATCAATACCCTATATCAAAGTGTGCATAATTATTAGGTAGCTTCTTTTCCTCAGGCAAAATGGGACAAAAAAGAGATTTCACTGATTCTGAAAATTCAAAAATCATAAAAGGTCTTTCTGAGAGATGCAGCATTCTTGAAATTGCTAAGATATTGGGGCATGATCGCAGAACTATCAAATGTTTTGTTACAAATAGTCAACAATGTCACAAGAAATGCATTGAGGAAAAAAAGATACAAATTAACCGTGAAAGATTTGAGAAGATTCAAACGTGAAGCTACCATTATCCTCCAGTGTTGTCATATTCCAGAACTGCAACCTAAAGTCCCCTGAAATACAAGGTGTTCAGTGCTCAAAGAGATGACCAAAGTAAGGAAAGCTGAAGCACAACCACAACTGAACAAGACGTATCAGTTGAAATGAAAAATTGGGCCAAGAAATATCTGAAGATAGATTTTTTTTCAAAAGTTTTATGGACTGATGAGATGAGAGTGACTCTTGATGGACTAGATCAGAGGTCGCCAACTGGTGGGCCGTGAGAAAATTTTGGTGGGCCGTGGGGAAATCTCATCCCCAGAGCAATTAATCCAGGCTGTGCAGAAACACAAGGCTGTGCCACCCACATGGCCTGCGGGAACCCTCCCCACCCACTCCTTACCCAGTAAACTTGCCTGCTAAATTGCTATTTTTCCTTTTTCTGACCATCATCTGTTCTGCTGTGCCGGGAGATTTAGATTAGCTAGGACAGTCAGGAAAATCGGTTGGATTTCTTTGCTTCTAAGCTAATCTTTAGATTTTGCTTAGCACAGGCCGAACCGTCCCTTAGGACTGAAGGTCTTGCTTCGCAAGCAAATTCAGTGCAGCACTCACGGCAACCAAACTTTGAGAGACTGAGCTAGCTGCATGCGCAGGATAGATTGTTAATGAATGAATTCTGTGAGCAAACGTCAATCCTCTGTTCTGGCCTGATTTTGAGGTAAAAGTTGCTCTTTTCTTTATAATCAATATTTATATAAATACTTTATTAATATTTCTACATACCAACCTATGCGCCAGCCGTCACATGACCACCAAGTCACACCCCACAAATAGGGGCCACACCCACAGAACCGTTAGTGGTCCTGGGATCTAAATTTGTGTTGGTGGTCTCTGAGGTCCAAAAGGATTTGGCGACCCTGGACTAGATGGATAGCCCATGGCTGGATCAGTAATGGGCACAGAGGTCTATTTAAACAAGTGGAGTTGGAGTGGTATTGGGCTGTATTCATTTAAAGATGAGCTAGATTGTATTTTCGTGTTTGAAAATGGACGCCAGAATCAATCCCAAACAGCCTGTCAGTGTTTAGAAGACACTTTAAGCAGCGGTACAGGAAAACAGTCTGCCTCTTTTTCAAAGAGACCATGATTTTTTATGGCAGGACAACTGCTCTCACTGCCATGTATCGAAATAATCCACAATGTGTTATGCCTTAAAGATGACCTAACAGATGAATAATAAAGGATGTCACTCCATAAAAATTTGTATACAATGAAAGGGGGGGGGGGGGAGTTTCAAAGAGCAGGAGAAATTTTCCAACAGGGAGAACAATTAACCAGTGTAATGGCTTATCTTCAAAAGTTGTGGGTTACGGTTGACAAAATGATTGTTGCATCATTGTGACACAAGCTCTTCTTTTTTATATTTATGTTTTATGTTGTATGCACATACATAAAGGACAACTTACATTGTAGCTTTCCAATGCTCATTTTGCTATTCTGAAAAAAATGTTTCATAAATCTGACAAAAATATCAGATTCTGCAAATCCCTCTGATAAACACCTAAGAATATGACAAATAATATTTAAAATGAGAACTTTAAATCAGAGAATAAGGAGGGATTTTCACTGCTTAAATGAGATCATTGCTTAAATGAGATAGCTCTATACAATTGATTAAAATGATTAAATTATGCAAATAGTAAATTATTCAATGGTATGTATTGACAGTGTAGATATCAGTAGCTTTGGGGATCAACCACTAATAGTAGAGGAATCAGCAGTCAAGAAATACACTACAGATTAGCACTTGACAGAGGACTGGAACCATCAAAAAGGCACTAGTGAATGACTTCCATTGACAAACTTTTTCATTCTCACCTGCTCTCTTTGGACTATCAGAACATTTTCCTAGTATTTCATCTCTAAATTCTTTGTTTTAACCTTTTTAAATTAAACTGAGTCTCCATGTATTTTCATTCTTCTTTTTGAAATACAGAAACAAGGTTGCTGTTCTTCATAGCTATTTTCAGATATTCAAATGTTAATTTTACTGCAGTTTTTCTTCAAACTGAACCTAGCCAATACCTTTGCCTATGTTCATATAATTTGGTCCTCAGTTCCTTTTTGCTTTGTATCAAGCTGAGTTTTAATCAATGCTTTACTACATCAGCAGTATCTGTTCTGTAAAACATGCAAAATATTTGTAAATAATAACTTCTATTCATATAAAACAAACCAGCATATACTAGCTACTCATAATATCACCTTCTGCATGTGTTTTCTTAATGTAGTTGTATATTTGTGTTGTGTATATACTAATTTATGTTTGGGAAATTAAGGCCCTAATTTTTCATGTAGAAAATAACTTGAAAGATTATATGAATATAAATATTACAAAATATGTCCTGTAAGTTTCATATATTCCAAACAAATTCCATAAAACCTAACTAGCTTAATTAAAATTAGAATTCAGACAGTTTAGACCAGAGCATCTCAAACCTTGAATAAATTATCCAAAATTGGGTGAAAGTGTTTTTTCTTTGGGTAACAACACACAAACCAATCAAAACAGGGACATTTAAATAAGGATTTTTTGATAAACTGTAAAAAGAACATTCCAATAAGCAGTTTTGGATAATGAGAGAAAAGATTTAGGAAGCACAAGTTTGGACTTAAGTCTGATTTTCTTCAGTTATCCGCTTTGCTATTTTTTTATTCTGTTGCTTTCTAAAATCCGCACTTTGCTTTCTAATTATCTCTTCATCCTAGAACCTTCTAAAACTCATTTGCTGATATTTTTCCTTTCTGATCTTTCTTTACACATTGTCTTTGGGTGCCCACTTTTAGTTTTAGTTGCTTATGATTTGTTTGTAATGATTTAAAATCAGTCACTTGTCCTTTCAACCTCTCCCTTTTATTTTCTCATAATAAGGAAGAAGTTAATCATTACACATAGTCCTCGGTTTACAATCACAATGGAGCCCAAAATTTATGTTGCTAAGCAAGATATTTGTTAAATGCGCCATTTTACAATTTTTCTTCTCACATTTTTTGAATGAATCACTGCAGTTGTTAAATTAGTAACATCATTGTTAAGTGAATCTGGTTTCCTCATTGACTTGGCTTGTCAGAAAGAGGATCACATGATCCCGGAGCACTTCAGCCATCATAAATATGAGTCAGTTGCCAAGTGTCTGAATTTTGATCATGTGTCCATGGGGATGTTGCAATGGCTGCAAGTATGAAACAGTCAAAAATCACTTTTTCAGTGCCATTGTAAATTTGAACAGTCATTAAATGAATTGTTGTAAGTCGAGGACTACCTGTATGTAATTCTGGCAATGAAGATGATGATGATAAGCATAATGTAAATGTTTCCTTTTTGCATAACATGGAATATTATGTTTATAATTGTGCTAAAAGTTTTCAAAAGCTTCCAAAATACAGTTAATGAAATTTCCATCATTCCTAATCTTTCAAATATGTGCTTTGGCTGCCATCTGCTGGCAGGAAAATAATGTTTGTTTCCCTTCATTCTTTTAAAGACTTTCTTCCACTTAGTCTTTCTCTTTGGTTTTGCAAAATAGATGAAAAAGATAGGAAGCTACTTTTAGATATGTATTGTTTTAGAAAAGACAGAAATAATATGCCTGCCTATATCCTTTTGAAAGTTTTTTTAGATACTGAAACAGGAAGAGTAGCATACCGCCCACAAACAAGAATAATTACTGTTTTGCGGCCCTGGGGAAATGTTTTACTTTCCACTAATTTTACTACAGTATTAAAACATTTCAGACGTTTGGCCAAATGTATATTATATTTCTTCCATCATTTTCATACCATAACATAAATATTTCTGGTCAGTTCCCTAAAAGGTCTCTAAAAATGTAAATTGGAAAATAGCTTTTGTCATATGTACAACACTAGTTTGAAAGTTTTTTTCTTGTAACAAAACAGGTGAAACCAGAGGTGAAATTCAGTTCTATTAAAGTTTGTTTTGTTTGAAGTCTGTTTGAAGAGAATCCTACTTCTATAGTTTCCATTTGATGCAATTATCCAGACTCCCAAAAAGGAGCTATAACTGGACAGGTTAGCATGATAGCATTTCTCTCAAACTGTTTATCAGTATGAATTTACAATTTTTCATGGCTTAGGACTGGATTATCTGAGGGAATGTTTTTTTCCAAGAGTTCCTGACATGTCCGATTAGATCCAACAGATTGGACATACTACAGATTGCGTAAGCCAAAGAGTGCTGATTGGTGGAACTAGAAGATGGCCTTTTTCTGTTGTAGCCCTGCCTTATATCCTCCTCTCAGAGATTAGAATCACCTCAACCTTGTTAGCTTTTCACAGAGCTTAAAAACTTGGCTATGTCTGATGATCTGTGGCTTGGAATGTGTGAAGGGCCACATTTCTTGGCTTTACTATTAGCTGATTAATCATTGACTACTGTTTGTTTTTATATTTACTTATTTTGTGGATGGTTTTATTGTTTTAATATTTTTAATTGTTTTAAAATCTTAGACTTGTAAACCACCCAGAGAAACTTGGTTGAGTTGGGCAGATATAGAAATTGAATAAATAAAATGAATTAGGTTTCTTTATACATTATGCCTCCATGTGCTCCATCTGAAGAAGGGGCAGATACAATATCATGGATAATACTAAAATATAGGACTGAGTATCATTTAAAGTTGTCTTCAAAATATAACAGCATGCATATTATGGTCTACCTTGTAAGTAGAAAGGGCACATGCCACCACAGTGCAATCCATGACTATTAAAGAATTACTGTAATTCTATGTAAAAAGACCAAATACTTTGTAAGATGTAGGTTGTTATGAAATATAATTTTAAAAAATTATCTGTTCTCTTACTATAAAACTTAAGGACCCAATTCATTCCCATTTTGAATGGGATTAGTAGAAATATTTATTTCACATTCTATAGTGCCCATCTCCCTCAGATATAATATAACTTGTTCAATGGGATAAAGCTGTGGTGAATTTCAAGATAAGGCTGAGGAAGGATGCCTAATATCTCAGTGAGTATGTGAGTAAATAAGTTAGTTCTCTCATAGGCCAAATTACTGTACATTATTTGGCTATTCTGATTAAAATTGGAAGCCAAAGAATATTGCAGATAGTATTTATCCCAACAGTTTGCCTCACTTTGACAAGTATTTTCCTGTATATGTGGAAACATAAATGTTTTCATAGTAACTTCTTTATGAAGGAAATCTATCACTGAAAGTGAGGATGCAAAGATTGGATAAAACGTTTGAAAAAAGGTATTTTCCAATTTGCTTTAATATAGGTGAAATACCTCTTTTCAAATAATTAAAATAGCCACATTCTTTGTAAGGCTCATGCAGCTGCTGCAGTTGGTTGGGCATATGTGTACAATACAGCCACTTTGTTTTATTTCTGTTGTTGGTTCAGCACATGTGGACATAGGTAGTTTGAAACAGCTTTCTTGCAAGCTAGCAAAGATACAGCTGCTTTTATATTATGGGAAGAGGAACTTTGTACCTTTTCCAGATGTTTTGTACAGCCTCATTCCAAATTGTCAAGAAAGAAGATGCAAATGAAATTGTTCCAATGCCATTATATTTTTTAAAAAACATAAAATGTGAGACATTGAAATACAGAATTGCAGCAGAGACCCATATATTCATAATTAATTTCACTCCCCTATTTTCTTTCTAAAGACATTTTATTGCTAATAGGGTCAAAAAGGGTATATAAATGTTGATATAATTTGGTTTATGCTGAAATAAATGATTGACTCATTTGCCATTATCAGCTGCATTGAAACAGGAGTGGCAAATCTGTCAACAACTATAACATTGGTTCATACATTTCATTTAAACTGTTCACTTAAGGAATTGGTTTAATAAAGTAAAGTTTGATTAATTTTGTTTTCAGAGTATAAACATCTTGTGTGAATCAACGTATTTCTGCAATTGAAAGTTGAGTATATTGCATATTATACATTTGTCCATCTGTGAATAATCAAGGCTATCAATTTTTGATAATTGGACTGTAATTAGCATCTAAGTTGTTTTTGAAATACAGCTTTAAAATGCTCAAAGATACCCCTTAAAAACTCTTCCAGATAGGCTATTATTTGTTTCCTAGTTCTGTGGCTCTCTTGCACTGATAAGGCATAATTTAAAGGCATAATTTATGCCTTTAATAATTTATAAAGGCATAATTATGATAAGGCATAATTTTCTTAAATTTCTTGCAGTGTGTTTTTCATCCACCAGATGTGCGCAGTTGAGTAATTTTGGCTCCGTTTCAGGGTTGTGATGTCAGAGCCACTGGATTGGAAGATGAGATCTCCTGACATTGTGTCATCAGGGTGGTGGCCATTTCCTCCCCTCCTTCCTCCCCCTTCTCCTGCCCCCTCCCTTTTCGCTGTCCTCATTTCTCTGGAACAAAGAAAACAAAGGAGGGTGTTCCTTTTTCTCTATTTGATTTTGCTTGGCTGCCAGAGCATTTTGTTATTCCCATCTGTTTCTTTCTTTTTATAGTACATCTCCTATACCAGGAAGCTTTAACAGCATCCAGACTGTATTTTAGAGGGTAAAGTGTAATGAAAGAGATCTATTAGCTTTATCTATGGTGGTAGTAACAGAGAGTAAGGAGAGAAATCTAATGAGAACTTATAACACTTATGCAGATTTTCCATCTGGTACCACTTTTCCGTCTTCCATTATGGAATATATCACATTGAATTTTTATTCAAAGGGTAGTTTGCTTTTTAGCCTTCCATATAGTCGTGTTTTACTTAAACCCTGCATGTCTATATAATGGTTTAGATTTATGACATTCTCAAGTTCACACTGCAAAATAAAATATGTAATTTTGCAATTTTCCTGGGTAATTCATGCAGGCTAAGTTGGGAAAATAAATTTAAATTTATTTTTGCAAATCCTAAATCTTCAGTAGAGCCATTTAATGCTGTCATATTGCTCTTAAAGTCTAAGCGTTTTCAACTTGATCTACAGTTCTTAGCAAGAGTTTCCATGAGCTCATATCATTTTCCAAAACTGCTCTTGAAATATGACTATATGAAAGCCAAAATTTGGAAGAATTTGTGGTAAAAAAATAGAATGGATATAAATCTGAGAGAGTGAGAGAGTAATTTTACAGATTTCTCATTTGCTAGCAGGCTTTCTTATTTCTATTGCAATGCATGCTTCTCAATCCTAAAGCATCTCAATGCCAAACCAGTTTTTTTTTAAGCACCAGATGGTGCTGTTGCCTTATTTTACTATTCTCTATCTTCCTTTGCCGCATTCAGCCATTTTAGGGAGGACATTTGCCTTCTCTTTAGACTCCATTTTGTATTGATGGCGCAGAAAAAAATAAAATGAACAAGGGAGGAGTCTGCAGGAAGAATGAGCCATGCTGAGTCAAAGGCTGCTTTTATTTGATGGCTCTGCTTCCTGCTTTGTTCATGCTCACTCAGCAGATACAGGCCAGCAAGCAAGCTTTATTTCATGAAAAGTAATGTTTGTGATCAGTTGCAGTTAAAAATTACATTTAGCCATACTGAACTATTTTTTCTATCTATTCAAGTCAATGCTGACAAATCAAGTAATAGTTGGTTTTCTTTTAATTCATATCTTTCAGTTATCTTTCAGAAAAATGATAACATGTGAGACTAAATCTGATTAAATACAGGTGAAACTCAAAAAATTAGAATATCGTGCAAAAGTTCATTTATTTCAGTAATGCAACTTAAAAGGTGAAAACTAAATTATACTGAGATAGACTCATTACATGCAAAGCAAGATAGTTCAAGCCGTGATTTGTCATAATGTGATGATGATGGCTTACAGCTCATGAAAACCCCAAATCCACAATCTCAGAAAATTAGAATATTACATGCAATCAAAAAAACAAGGATTGGACATCGAACAATATGGACCTCTGAAAAGTATAAGCATGCATATGTACTCAATACTTGGTTTGGGCCCCTTTTGCAGCAATTACTGCCTAAATGCAGTTGTGGCATGGAAGCTATCAGCTGTGACATTGCTGAGGTGTTAGGAAGACCAGGATGCTTTAATAGCCGCCTTCAGTTCTTCTGCATGTTCGGTCTATGTCTGTCCTCTTTCTCTTGGCAATGCCCCATAGATTCTTATGGGATTCAGGTCAAGTGAGTTGTGGCCAAACACAGTAATCCCACGGTCATTGAACCAGGATTTGGTACTTTTGGCAGTGGTGGGCAGGTGCCAAGTCCTGCTGGAAATGAAGTCAGCATCCCCATAAAGCTCGTCTGCAGAAGAGCATGAAGTGCTCAAACTCCTGGTAGATGGCTGCATTGACCCTGGACTTAATGAAGCACAGTGGACCAAACACCAGCAGATGACATGGCTCCCCAAATCAACACAGACTGTGGAAACTTCACACTGGACTTCAAGCATCTTGCAGCATGTGCTTCTCCATTCTTCCTCCAGACTCTGGGTCCTTGGTTTCCAAATTAGATGCAAAAGTTGCTCTCATCAGAAGAGGACTTTGGACACTGAGCAACAGACCACTTCTGTTTTTTCTTTGTCCAGGTAAGACGCTTCTGACGTTTGTTTTTCAGGAGGGGCTTGACAAGAGGAATACGACATTTGAAAGCCATGTTCAGGATCCATCTGTGTGTGGTGCTCTTGATGCACTGACTCCAGCCTCAGTCCTCTCCTTGTGAAAGTCCCAACACTTTTGAATACCTTTCCTGACAATCCTCTCCAGGGTGCGGTCTCCCTGCTTCTTGTGCACCTTTTTTCACACTTTTCCCTTCACTTAACTTTATATTAATGTGCTTTGAATACAGCACTTTGGGAACATCTAACTTTTGTTGCAATTATCTTTTGAGGCTGTCCATCTTATGGAGGGTGTCATGATGGTTTTCTGCACAACTGTCAGGTCAGCAGTCTTTCCCATGATTGTGATTCCTACTGAACCAGACTGAGAGACCAGGGACCCTTTGCAAATGTTATGGCTTAATTAGCTGATTAGAGTGAGACGCCTTGAGCCTAGAATATTGAACCCGTTCACAATATTCTAATTTTCTTAGATTATATATTGGGGTTTTCATGAGCTATAAGCTATAATCATCTCAGTTAGGATACATCACGGCTTGAACGATCTTGCTTTGCATGTAATGAGTCTATCTGATATTTTAGGTTCACCTTTTAAGTTGCATTACTGAAATAAATAAACTTGCATGATATTCTAATTTTTCAAGTTTCACCTGTATTTAGCTTATCGGGAAAAGTATAAATCATCATGGGGATAGTATAAGGAAGCAACAAATAGACAGTAGTAATTGTCAGAAACAGATTATTGATAAGTTTTTGAAAATAAAATATGGTTTTCCATGAATATGATGATATATTAATACATTGTTTTATTTAGTTTTGATATGTAATCTGAGCTCCCCTCTTCATGACACTGATCCATAGTTCAGGTTTTGCTATCAGGTAGAGCAGGGGTGTTAAACTTGATTTCATTGAGGGTTGCATCAGGGTTGTGTGTTTGTTTGCTTGTTTTTTGATAGCTCTCTGCCAGCAAGAAACCCCGCACCCCATTTTTGGCCTGGACGACTTCCTGCAACTCTCTGCCAGAGAAAACGGAGCTCACGGGGGTGCACCCCCTTGAGCTCCATTTTTGCTAGCAGAGGCACTGCAGGCCAGTCCTTTGCTGTTTCCAGGCTGGCCCCGTGGGCCAGATCTAAACACCCTGTGGGCCTTGAGTTTGATACCTCTGTGGTAGATTGTGATTCATAAAAGTTTATGTTGATAATGTCTAGTTGATAAATAATATATGTATTGCTTTTCAGAATGTGACAAGGCAATTTCTAATAACTATGGTCACCACTGATGTCATTCTTAATGAACTGGTGAATCTGTTGCCTATCATTTGCCTATCTCAGGACAGGTCCAAACTCAGATATCAATAAGTGTTATCATATATTTCCTGTGCATAGAAAATTATTCTATTCACAATGAAATGGTTCCCTCCTCTGTAGCTTTCTCCATGAAGGGAATATTTTTATCCACAGGGACATTTCACTTTTTATATTCCTGGCTTTGTACCACTATTGCAGATCATCATGGAAATTACTTGATTCTAATGCCTCTAGTTGATAAATCTTCCATTTTGTACCTTAAGGCAATATCCTATTTTCTTACATTACAGTGCCTCTTTTTTTCTATAAGACTTATATCCTATCTAAACCTTTTGTCTAAAATTTATCCATATTTTCTTTTCTCTTTGTTAAAGGTTTGTAGCATAGTCCTTTAAGTATGAGCGCATAAATGGATCAGTTACTGCTTTGAAATAATAAATGGAGTGAAATAATAAATACAGTGTTATTTTGTTTTGTGAGGGGAAGTTTGAAAGATACTTCCTGATATTGGATATTATAGCAAGCATACTGTATCTCTTTATCCTTCTTAAAGTCCTTTCAGTGATTAAGGGATAATCTGAATTTCTTTGAGTGCTTGGTAATTATGGACAGTTCTGTTGAAATTATCTGGATCACTAAGATCTTTAATTCTTCACAGCAAAAAAGCAACCTGAGAGTGGAGAGGAAAAGAACCAAGCTAAGAAGAAAGTCAAGGAGCTGAGAGTGCTAGATTCAAAAAATGCTCAGAATCTTTGTGAGTATGATTTGATATGATTATGGAGAAATTTCTACCAATGAAAACAATCAATCAGTGGAACAGATTGCCTCCAGGAGTTGTAAGGGCTCCATTAACTGGAGGTTTTAAGAAAAGACTGGATAGTCAGTTGTCTGGATTGGTATAGGTTCTTCTGCTCAAACGGGTTGGATTAGAAGACCTCCAAGGACCCATCCACTGTTCTGTATTTCTGCTGGGAAAGTTTGCCTAAGTTACCTGTGAAAACTTTCCGAAATTATTGGAAGGCAGGAAGGAAAAGTCAGGAAAGGTAAATTTCTCTGATTTTAATATTTGGATATGCCAATAATTTGGTTAATTGTGCTTCTCTTTAAATGTGGCAGCAATTTTTTTGGGCTCCTTTCGCTTGCCTTATGAGGAAATCAAGAATGCCATCTTGGAAGTAAATGAAGCTGTGTTGACTGAATCCATGGTACAGGTGAGAAAGACTAGAGTGTGTGATCATATTTTGTCTTTAGAGTGCAAGTCTGCACAGCTAGTATCCATTAAGTTGAACTCAATCTCCAGTAGTTCTGGAAACTAAAAAGCATTTATTTTGCTATCCAGGATTGTAAGAACAGAGAAAGATTGTCAAGAACTGGCAGCCCCAAGGTTTCTGTTTGATAGGTCAGATTTGGGTATATAATAATCAGGATATTTTATGCTGTCATTGAATTCCTTGTATTTGAATATTTGCTATTTAGAGGCATATCAAATTATGTCAAAAGAGTTCCATAGTTTGAAAGACACATCCTTAGACTAGTTTTTTCTAGATCAATATTATCATATTTATCAGAAGCTCCTCCAAGCAATTGTATCTTTTTAACTTCTTTTTCAGAATCTGATCAAGTTAATGCCTGAACCAGACAAATTGAAGATGATTGCAGGACTGAAAGAAGAATATAATGAACTTGCTGAGTCTGAGCAATTTGGAATTGTGGTAAGTGATTATCCATTGTGGAAGAGGAATCATATCTTTTTCAGAAAAGAAATAACAAGCACATAATAATACAATGGAAGTTTATCCCTTTTAGTTTTCAGATAGTCTGTCATATCATTTGCTAGGATGACCCACTATTGTGTCTGCTATGTTATATGAAATGCTTCATTTTTTTCTTAGCTTTGAATATAGTCCTTATGTTCTACCCTACATGTCTCCTGAGTTATTTGAAATTCTAAAATTTTCATTTGTGCTCTAGTCTACACAGAAAAAAATGAAATTCTGATTTTAGGATTTACTAATTAGATTTATTTGTTGCTATAAAAATGGCTAGTGTATATGAAGTATGCAAAACCAAAATAAAGTTGTAACTTTATTCCCTTTATTCTACCGCCCTAAAGAGTTGGAAGCTTTTTTCCCTTTATGCCCTTTTTTCCTTCCACCACTTTATTTTTCTTCACTTTCACTTATATGTTATAGAAATATACATTTTGTCCTTCACACTTCTGAAGCTTAAACAATAAGGGAAAGAGTATACTGCTATTCAAGGGGAAATTTTAACAGAAAGGGAATGGTCCAACGCCCTACTCAAAAGGAGACTCTATACCATTCCAAACAAACAAGTGTAAAAACCTTCAATAAAGGAGCACCCACAACTTCAGGAGGCAAAACATTCCATAAGATAGAAGGAGATTGGAAGAAGGAATTGGGGATCCAGTTTGAAAGCGAGAAGAGTAAGAAGAATAGAAGGAACAGAAAGTAGCAAAAGGAAAGTGAAAAGTAAAGCTGAGATATGGAGGAGGAGGAACACATAGCAGAACTATATTGAAGGACATGTTTGACGTTGCCAACAGTGAATGACTAAGTAAGACCATTGGATTACAAATTAATCTTAAAGGCCCAGTCCCACTGCACTTACGGATGCAAAGAGGATGTAAAATGTTAAAAAAAGCTTGCCATCTGTTGGAAAAAAATGTTTAAGAAAATAAGCTTGCCATCTGTTGGAAAATGCTGCAATCTTTGTCTTATGTACTCATTGGCATACGTTGTTTTCATAGTAGTCTCTATCTGCCGAGCATCCGTCCACTGCAATTTCATACCGCGCAAGATAGTTTTTGAGGCTGCACGAAAATTTTGTTGAACTGGATGAAACTTTCCGCCTGCCGCCGTACCGATGGTACATCTCCGACGGACATGACGGGCAACAAACGGTTTCTATGTCCGTTGATCATCCATCTAACACTGCTGGTATGCCTCTTGCCATCCTCTGGCCATTCCCTTCAACTCACATACTGCTTGCAAGCTGGAAAAACCGTCGGAAAGTAGGGAGGAAACAACAATGCGGTACACGGAACGCGTCTACGACAGGCATTAGTAGCAAGAACATAGAAAAAGATTGTATACAGGCGTATGCATCCTCACCCCTATATATACAGGATTAAGAAAACTGGCACGAAATCTGTTTGTTGTTCTGCGGATGTATCTCGTCGATATTCAGGATGTCTAGCAGTATTGTCTAGCAGTATGAGTTAGAAGGACACCTAGGGGACAACCCAATATTTCTATCTAAAGGGGATGGAGCACAAATCATCTGGATTCCAGTATGAGTCCTGAAGCAAGCCGGTGCCTGTACAGACCTCTTTCAACCCTTGCGCTCTTGGTCTTCCACATTTCATCAATTGTTACTCCACTCTGATGGGTATGATGACACATCTGATGATTAGCTCGCTCATTCATACCAGAACCAAAAATCCCTGTTCAGTACTGTCAGACCTTTTATACAGAGAACGCAAGAGGGGATGCGCCAAGAGCTCGTGTTGGGTCAGAGGATGGAATTACGTACTGACAAGACATGGAGTCTTGGACTGTGATGACCAGTGATGGTTGGATAGCTTGAGGACAGTGCAAGACCTCGTGCCATTCCATCACTTCATTTGAGGGAGTGCCACCAGCCCTGTCTTTGCACCGATACTGTGGCTTGAGCGTCTGAAGACCAGACTTAACACAAGCGCGACGCACCACACTCCATCCTCCACCTGGGACCCGCGAACTGAAGGTCATGGCCTGTACTTGTTGGCACCTGGGCCCTCTGGAAACCACAGACAGAAAACCTTGCAGTATGTTGTGGAGGGTACCACACAACCAGCATCAGCAAAAGTCGGTCCAGAGAAGTGGTTACAAAGGCCCATCATTGTAAGTAATATTGGGAGGAGCCTCCTCAACGCTGCCCCACACTAGAACAAGGCTGCGAGAAAACTTGCCAGAAAGAGTCGGTATCAGACTGGCTCGGAACTTTCGCGCCCACACGCCGGTGGAGCCCAGTTACGGGGAACGCATCAGTAGGCCTTGCCAAAAGCTCCAAGCCACAAATCCAGGTCCTACTTATTACAACTCAAAGGTTTCTTCCAGAGTTCATCCTCTTTTCTATGGTTTGATGCCTGACTAACAAGCGTTCTTTCTACTTCTACATTTGATGCTTCATCGCAACGTCTCAGCATGGTCCAGTAGCAGATTCGGATGCCTAGATATACAATGCAATGTCGAGCCTCAAGGATGCGGCGGGAATGCAACACTCGGCTCATCATGTATTCCGCAGATCACAGAGACCCACCTACCCTAATACACCAACTCTCCTCATACTCATCCGTAGGGGCGAATAGATCTGCCCGTTCTGCCACTCAGAACTCCCCTACCTCACTGAACGCCGGTACACTTTCCAGAGTAACTCCTACCCGGGTCTCGAAAGAGTGAGCATACTTCGATCATCTACAGGCCACTGTCCAGTGCGGCAAGAACGTGCGCTGGTTGGAGAAGCGCCTTGGCAGATCCTTGGCCAAACAGTTCCACATAGTATCTACCCCACCATCAGGCAGATGACACCTATGAGACTTGGCTGTAGGGAGGACTTGTGGCAAGCTTCCATGCATACTGCCCATCACAGTCCTCACCCGCGTCACGCACGTGCTGCTACCTGAGCGTGTGCTTGCCCTGGTCGAAGCAATTGGGAATCCGGTCGTACAGGGATGGCAGGACTGGTGAACGGACGGCAGAGGACCGCTAAACCTGATTAGACGACTGTGGTGTTAACGTCCCCACAATAGAGACTTCATCCGTGTTCAAGCGGAACAAAAGCAGCGCAACGCCCTACTGAGTACCACTGACGCTGCTAAACTGAGCGGTGTGGCAGCTATTGCGCTAAGATCAGGATATAAGCATGATTTAATCGGCATGCTTCCTTGAGACGTTGCATAACACTGATGAGATTGTGCCACTCGTATGTTGATGTCCTACAACATGAATAGAGCATTAATAAAGAGCTTTGTTTATTTTAACAATGACGTGTTGCCATACAATGCAACATAACATTGTTATTGATAATGAACAGGCTCCAGTCATGTGCGTAGGCAGCCTGGGATGCATCGGCACCAGATACAGTCCCTCTATGGTCATCTTGGAAGGATTTATCTATCCACAACTATCCTTCTATCTCATCCACAAGATACAGAAGGCCTTAACCAATTTTTGCCACAAAGTTTTCACAACCACTTTACTCAAGTACAAAAAAAATGCACCAAGTTAAATACCGGTTCTTAACAAGTAATAGATTTAACTTTCAGTAACTCTTTCACTTCTCTCTATACGCAGCAAATGAACCCAATAGTTAAACTGTCTTTTAAGTTGTCTATTAGCATAAGATAACCTTATAACGTATCACTTAACCCTTTATGACTTTATTAGAAATAAGCAAACAAATCTAGCCACTGTTTAAGTCAGCTCTCTTTCGCAGATCAACCTTTTTCTAACTTTCTTAGGTATAATTCTTATGACTTTACATTAAAAAAGCATCAAAATGAAACCAAGCTCCAAGAGCTTGTTCCTAAAGCACAAGATAAACGTTACAACGTACCACATTCAGCTCTCCGACACTATCTCTCACTTGAACTCGAGGTCTCATGTCTGTACTGAAGCGGGCAGGGACTGCTGACGGGCTTGGCTCGTCAGTCTGAGTGACCCATTCTGCGAGTGCCTCTGGCTCCCAGCACACGACATCTGAGCCGCGCTCTGTTAGTCAAGAAGCCTGCTCCGAGAGCTGCCTCAGTCCGTACGTCTAGACTGACGTCCAGTGATCATCTGAGCGTGATGTCCCTTCATCAAGGGTTAGATGAGTCGCATCTTGACGTGCTTCTGTCTGCGGCGGTGCTTGGGGATAGATAGGAGGAGCTAGTAATGTGCCGTGCTGTCTGGGTCTGCAAAGCGGAGGCAGGTAGTGGCGGTTCTGTGCACGTGCGCGATGAACCTGCGTGCGCTCTGGCGACTGGCGTAGTTCTCGCTTCTGGGTCTTGGAAGTCTAGTAGTCGTTAGCCCTTGGTAGGTGGAGGGGGGGCTGTTTAAAGCCATGGATACGGGCGCCTGCTGACATCGCCTGGGGTGGGAGAGCAGAGCCTGGACTGCGAGTTACGGGAGCAACTTCGCAGCTGGGCCTTTGAGGGTTGTGCCTCCAGAAAAGTGCTGTGAGTCCTCTGCCTTCCATCTCAGCCCTGGTAGCTGTGTCGGGCACCGGTCCCTCAGGGGTCTGGCTCACCGTATGTGTAGATGAGGGCCTTTTCCCAGATCCAGAGACTCGTAGGCGCGTGGCACTGAGAGGATCTCTGTCGCTGTGGATCTCAGTAGTAGTGGCCTTTCGCTGCTTCATCTCCAGGTCAGCCCACTCCTACAGAGGCTCTCGGTTGGCCCTCCAGTCCTGCCTCCTCTGCGTGTCATTCCTTCTCGACCTGGGTGGGTGTGGTGGTGGGTTCGGCCTCGATGGTCTGCTGCTTCTTTCCCCATTTGTCCGCATTTGAACGTTTTTATGACAGCAGTGTCATCCTCCACGGGATCCTCCAAGCTCGCCGGCATTGGGGACGCTGCAGCATTGTGGGCGGGCGTCTCCGTCCGGCTGGCCTCTTCTAAAGCACATGATCCTGCCTGGATAGGTAGCTGGCTTCCCTGGCCTGGAAGAGGACTGGCTGTCTGTGGGCGTAGTCGATCTGAGGGGCAGAGGATGGTCTCAAGCAGGGGCTGCCTCCTCGGGGGCGGATCTTCACCCTCCAGTGAAAACTTGCACTTGGCCAGGTGATCGCATATACATCTCCCGCCGTCACGTGATGCTTGACAGCGGCTCTTGCCTGAGCATTTCGTTGAGTGCCTGTAGCTTTGCCCCTAATATACCCAGGTGTGCACTGTGTCCTCCAGCATTCCAAGGGAGTTATTCCTCCCTAGTTGTACGCACCAGGCTTCTCTGCCTTGCTCCTCTCAAGCTGGCCTGCGTTCTTCTTTGGGATGCGACTTACCCTGACTTACATGCTGTTGGGCCCTCTTTCTCAGAGATATTGCTCGTTCTCCCCTCAGCCATTCCAGCAACTCTCATTCCTTCACTGCTCCTTGCGAAACGCGGCTGCTCACTGTTTTCCTGCCCGCTTCTGGTTCCCCTTGCTTCTTCTTCCCTCTGGCAGACGGGCTCTTCACGGGGTTGAGCCAGCACTGGCCTTTCAAGTAGGCTTCGAGCAGCAGGGCCCTCAGGGGTTGAGCAGCGAGGGCCCGTTCAGCAAGGCAGGGCTTGGGGGCCTTGGGGCTGGTTCCACCACAGCAGCAACAGCTTCAGAGTCAGGTGCCAGGGGGTGGATGCTGGTTCTGACCTTCTTGCCAGGGCTGAACAAGTAGGCACGGCTTCCTCTTCTTGCCTGACTGACGAAACCATGGTGGTCTGCTAGAATGTATGTGCAGCACGTCTTCTCCCTGATGCTGGATGCCTGTGCGTGCTGCATCTTTTTATATCCACGGAGCTGATGCAATTCATACTCCCGCATCACAGGTGAACGGTTTTGCATCCGATATAACATCCGCGCGCATCCCCTTTTCTTTCCTTTAGGCGTCCGTGATGCATCCGCTCTCATCCGCTATGCCATCCGCTTCGCAATTATTCCCCGAACCCCTTCGGAGGTGTTCATCCCTTTCCATCCATCTTTCATCCACTAGGCTTCCTATGAACATCTGTTAACATCCCCGCTACATACTACCATTTCCGTTCTTTCTGTTCTGTTTTATGCAAATTTTCACACTTTTTGCATTTTGCTCGTCCACTGTGTCCTTTATGCATACGTTTTGCGTCTGTTGGCCAGTGGGACCAGGCCTTAAATTAGGAGAAGTCAAGAGACTTTGGTAAAAACATAGATATTCATATTCTGTCTGCTTATTGTAATTAAAAAAAGTTATATATTACTCATTTATAGGTACAATTATATATTTATATTGAAATATCTATACTATTTTTATATTTGTATATATTTAATTTATAATTGTATTCTCTCTAATAGAGATATTGATTAATTAGATAACTAGATTGATAAGATTGTAATAGACAAATTATTGTTGAATTAAGAGAAATATGATGTTTCGGTGGCTAATTCCAGAGGAGATGTTGGTACAGTGGCAGGAGAAGAAAATTAGAAATAGAAAAATACCTTTATTGTCATTGTACTCTACAAATACAGTGAAATTTGAAAGCTGCTCCAGCACAGTGTCCCAAACACCACATCACAATCACACTAGAGAGTATTTAAAAATTAAAATAATTAAAATAATAATTAAAAACCTACTCTAAAACCTGTCTAAAACATATGATAAGTTAGATAGTTTAAAAATGCCACTGTATACATAGGGCTAAATCACATATGCATTGTTTGATTCAAGACAATTATTGCCTTGGAAAAGAAACTGTTTCTCAAT
>BHFT01003447.1:0-27013 GCA_004320025.1 Laticauda laticaudata
GTAATTTTATTGTTTCTATTCCAGATCTTCTCCCATTCTGTTAGAGTAATGCTACGGCCTATATTCCTACTCCAAGCCATCATATTACCTTTAACTATTTCTTCCTCTAATTCTATCTCTTAAAGATAGTTGTAGAATTTTATTATATATATATATTTTTTATCTGGGCCTAATAGAATTTTATCTAATTGTTATGGTTTATTATAGATTCCAAAGTCTTTCATGTCCTGTCTATGTCTATTCTGGACTTGGAGATATGCCCATCAGTCAATTCGTAACCCTTGTTCCTGGAGGAATTTCAAATTTCCTTGTATATCTAATAGATCTTTATACTTTAATATCTTATTAATGTCCAAGTTGTTCGGGTGGATCATCGCCTCCACTGTTGAGAGCCAGATCTGGACCTTTAAATAATGTTTTTTCCTTATTTCCCTACCTTGTTCCCATGTCCTCTGCAAATGAGTTTGGGAAGGAAAACATAATAGAATCTCTTTTCCAGCAGGACAGTGTCCCAGTAGCATGGATATGATACAAACCATGGGCCAGATTCTTCTCCATTATCAATTTTATGGGGACACTCATCACCAGCTGATTGTTCATCTTTTAATTAAGTTTCCTGGGCATTCTAATAATTTCTATTTCCACGATCTGGTACTGCAGATTGATGTTTTCTCAACCTCAGCAATTTTAGAATGTGTGGAATTCAATTCCCAGCATGCTGGCTGGGGAGTTCTGGAAGTTGACAGCCACACATCTTAAAGTTGCTGAGGCTGACAAATATATCTAAATATAGAGGGGGGAATTGCTTTATTGTGTGCAAATTCCACTCACAAATGGCCAATAAACATTACTGACACAGTGCTAATTTTATTTTTCCTTCTGTCTTTCTTTTTTAATGTTACTGTATTCCTCATATGCTGCTCTATGCCTGTAAGAAAGATTTGTTGTGGCTCCAGGAAAGATCGCAAAGCTATTGAAGGCTAATAATTTTCTTGGCAGCTATGCTATTCCAAGCTTTGTCCTTTCTGTCACACTTTTCAAAGTGTCTGAGTCCTACTCCTCAAAATTTTTTTAGGCTGCAGAAATTTAGATTTCATTGGGCGGGGGAGAGATGTGGAAACCCAAAGGTGTCTCTTTGGATTGGTCAGGTTCTGCCTTTTCAGAGTCAAAAACAGAAAGGCAGATTTACCTCCTTGGGTCAGGTGGAGAAATATTTCAAAGACTGCTTCAATTTTCTCCTGTAAAGGTTATTGGAACTCCCTTTGAGATTAATCTTTTCTTTCTTTTGTATTCTCAGACACACCTTTAAACAATATACATCTGATCACCAGAGAGTAGTGATTGAAGAAGAGCTTCGCTGGCATATTGATATTCTTGAGGTTGTTTTCATGATAACTTACTTAACTTCATTGTCTGAAGCTGAAATTGTGGCATTTGTTTCACACTGATTTATGGGTGCTGCATACTGAAAAATACAAGGAGTTCTCCTTACAGATTCTGATGAAAACTTATCTGATTCAATCTTCCAAAGCTCAAGGTGTCCCTTCCTTTCCTTTCCTTTCCTTTCCTTTCCTTTCCTTTCCTTTCCTTTCCTTTCCTTTCCTATCCTCCCTTAATTAATTTCCTTCCTTCCATTCCTTCTTCCCTTTCCTTCCTTCCTTTCCCTCCTTCCTTCTTTCCTTTCCTTCCTCTCCGATGAGGACCAGAATGAATTTTAATCTATTTTTTTCTGATGGAAACCATGACTTATTATGCATATTTTTGTCTTTTTAGTAAAACATAAAATCAAAATAATACAGGAATTATGCAGAAAGTTTATGAATGCATACATAATGAACTGATGAATATTTCTAATAAAAATAACACCAGTAAATTTTAACAAGGGCATGTAGACTCAGAGGACATGTACACCTTCCTTTTAAGAATTACTGGGGTCCAATAATAAGAGTCTGTTTAGTTGTTTAATTTTTTCATTTAATTGTGATTTCATAGGTCTTGCATAGTGCCATACATTCAATCCATGATATATTTCCGTGGTAAAAACAGATGCATTCTATTACATTATGCATGCCTGAGCAGAAGTTACAGAAGTCCACTAACTTCTGGTATTCTATATTCAAGAAATCACAAAAAATACTGTATTGGGAGGTGCGGGAGATGGATTATGTAATAGCAGATGGTCAGAAGAGCATCTCATGAGAAGTGTATGCATGGATGCATCTGTTTTATTGCAAGCAAATTAATGGATCAGAATAACATAAAAAACATTAAAAAAAATGTGAAACAAACCAGACCTGTGCATCTCTAGTCTTAAGCAATCACTATTGATGACTATTTCAGATATATCATATTCCCAGATGAGAAAACAAATATTGATTCTCGCCAATATTGAGTGGCAGAACTGGTTCCACACACAATGCCTATGATTTGCACCAAAATATTTTTTCTACTGTTATGCACATTCCCTTTGTTAGATCAAAATTCTTTTTAACTGACCTGTGCAAGACAGTCTAGTCATCTTGACAAAGCTATCTATGCTGCAGAAATGAGAAAACTTTTTTTTTCAAGGAAGTCTTTTGGGTTGCCTGTCCTCTTCTGCCCCTACCAAAGAGACTTCTACCAAATGATGTTATGTGTTTATTTTATTTATTTATTTGTATCCTACCTTCATTATTTTTACAAATAACTCCAGGAAGCAAGCATATCCAGTACACCTTCCACCTCCTATTTTCCTCACAACAACAACCTTGCGAGGTGAATTCGGCTCAGAGAGAGAGAGAAAGAGAAGGGGGGAGAGAGGGAGGGAAGGAGGGAGGGACTGGCTCAAGGTTAGGCAGCCAACTTTCATGGCTATGGCAGGACTAGAACTCAGTCTCCCAGTTTCTAGCCTGGTGCCTTAAGTCACTAAACTAGGGCTGTCAAACTCACAGCCCACGGGATGGATGCGTCACATGCTGGCCATGCCCATAGCCTGTTTAGCGAAAGGGAGAAAAGTCATAATATGTCACATGATGCCACCCTGACAATACGAGTTTGACACCCCTGCACTAGAACAAATTGATTCTCTATGCCAGAGAGGGCAAGTACCTTTGAATAATGGCAGAGGCAGTATTCAGCAGGTTCTGATCAGTTCTGGAGAACCCGTAGCAGAAATTTTGAGTCGTTCGGAGAACCAGCAAATACCACCTTTGACTGGAGATTTTATGGTATCTTTCCCCTGCCACGCCCACTAAGCTATGCCCACAGAACCGGTAGTAAAAAGAATTTTTGAATCCCACTATTAGACAGTGGTGATAGCAGAAGTTAGGTGGCCTGTTCTCCAGAAGCATTAATGCCTAGTAGTAATGCTGAAGAGCAGTTGCAAAGCAGAGCAAAGCAAGACTACCAGGGTGCTTCCCAACGGTCCATTTTATTCCAACCTTTCTCAAATTGAAGCAAGCCCTTGAACCGTTGCACAGCCCTGTTTCTTAAATACAACAATAAACAAACTCAGGCTAACAATTAAGTACTTCAGATTTTCCCAGAGGTCACCTTCTATCCTGCAATAAAAACTTTACAGCCAGATAATTAGAAAGCATACACTGTTGCTAGATTCTACTTTGCCCCTTATTTCTGAAAATGTTTCATCCTATATGCTGGGATGGGTGAGGGGAAAAGAGAAACTGCATCTGGCAGCATGAAGAAACAAACAGTTGTTTATAATATATCAAACCCCAAACAAATATATGGCCTTAATCAGAATGCTACCCCCAAGGACTTTATTTGCAATGAGAGAGAGAAAGAACCATGCAGCATAGAATCCATTACATACTTTCATGAGATATGAAATTGAAGGAATAACCTTTGAGCTGATGATTGAGGATAAAGCTGCACATAATGGGCAACACGTATTATATTTTTTTCTCCGATTTTTAGAAAGAGCAATGGGAAGAAAAGTTGAGGCTGGGGAAGCTTCCCTAAGCAGACCTTCCCCCTCCCCAATTCAAAATAATCTGTCTTGAATCTGAGTCATTTTTTCCCCTTGCCTGAGAAACTTCACCAGAAGAAAAGTAGTTCAGATGAACAGAGGTAAAACTGCAATTATTAGTTTTGCCTGATAATGATAAATGTATTATCATGCCCATTCTCCACATCCCCCTCATTTCAAACTACGCTCCAGATTAAGAATATAAACTTTCCATTAGCGATATATTAGAGCATCAAACATCCCATAAAATATTAATATTGATAATAAATGAAGCATTCATTGCTCTTCTGGGATTGAAAATAGAGGCTGTCTTTAAAATTTCATTAGGGGCGGAGATGCACGAGTCACTGCTGATTAACTCAGATAGAAATTTGTGGGCTACTGCAAGTTTACTATTGGCAGTTTTGGATGAATATGTAGTATTTGATTTTTTTCCCCTCAAAAGAGAACCAGCCAAGACAGTTCTCAAGCAACATTCTCAAGCTATTAGTTTTTTGCATTCCAAGTTATTCCATTTTTGTTTCAGCATTCAAGAAGCTAGAATGTCAAAGTCCAAATGTTTGGACTTGAATCAGTGACAGAAGAACCAGAAAATAGGGAACAATCGCAGTATTGTCGCTTTGCCTACAATTGCATACACACTGCTTTTGAGCTTGATTTTGTCCTATTACTAGGCATTGCCTGAATGTGAACTTAATTTTTTTTCTTATTTTTTTCTGTCTCACTTGAATTGTCTTGAATTGTCTTTCCTCCCCTTAAGAATCAACTGAAGTTTTGGAAACTTATCTCTGAGTAGCATAATTCTAATATCTTAGTATCAGGTATAATGTCTAATTTTTAGCGTTGGCAATTTCTTCAATCCTCCCTGATTTCTGAGAGATCAGCAGGCTTTTTGGACACATTAGCAGTTAAGAGTAGCACAAGGGAAGATGGTCATTAAAGTAATCACTTTAATTGCACAGCTTCAGTGTGACAGTGTGACTTAAGTGCTTGATCACCTCAAGCTAAACCCTGTGAGTTATTATTTTTACAGGCAGAGAAACAGACTCATACTGGGCAAATATGTTGCAGTTAAAGCGCATGTCACACTGCACCAATGGATGGAAAGAGGATGTAAAACGGAGAAAAACACTTGCCATCCGTTGGTTAACGCGATTACGCGATGCTTCTGTTCTGTACTCACTGCCTCCGTTTTTCATCCTCTCTATCCATCCAGCATCCGTCGGACTGAGGTTCCATCCACTCAAAAAAGTTTTGAGCTGCTCAAAACTTTTTTGAGCGGAAAATGTATCCAACGTGTCCGTTCTGCATCCACTAGGCATACAGGGAACATCGGTTCTGCATCTGTCGTCATCTGTTACACATCCACAATTCCGCTAGGCATCCGCTGCACATCGCGGCAAACTCAATCCTCTCCAGGAGGGCGGCCAAGAAGACGTCTGGGTCCAAAGATGGGATCGGGAGAAGAGAGAGTACGGGACTGTACTACAAGCTGATGGTGGAGCTGAGGAACGAAGACACTCGTGCAATTCCAGAACTTCATGAGGATGCCTCCAGCCATGTTTGACGAAGTTGTGCAGAGGCTGACACCAGGTTGACCCAAGGCAAACAACCAAAACTTTCGGCCCAGCCTGGACCCTGGGCTCAAGGTGGCACTGGACTGTGTGCCACCTGGCCTCAGGGACCACCTACAGGAGCATGCAGTACAGGCTGGAGGGTGCCACACAACAACCATCAGCATTGTGGTCCAGACAGTGGTGCAGGCCATCATCGAGAATACCTGGAGGAGCTCTCCAGTGCCCCTCGCACTGAAGAAGGAGGGAAGAAAGTTGCCAGAGCAGTGGTATCAGAGGGTGGAACTTCCCACAAACGGTTGGAGCCATAGATGGGAAGCACGTGGCCTGAAAAGCGCCACCCCAAGTCAGGGTCCACCTAATTTCAACTACAAGGGATTCTTCAGCATCGTCCTCTTTCGCCATGGTTGATGCTGACTACAAGTTCATGTACATCGATTGCTTCAGGCAACGGGTCAGCTTCAGATGGCCAGGTATAGCGCTAGTGACCTCAAGGATGGGCTGGAACGAAACCTCATCATGGGTTTTCCAGATCCAGACCCCCTACCGATGACACAAAAGATGTGCCCTACTTCATCATGGGGGATGACGCTTCTCCCTCACAACCTACCTCATGAAGCCCTAAACTTCCAGATACCTCACCCGTGAAGAGAGGTTCTTCAACCTACAGGCTGTCCAGGGCAAGATGGGTGGTTGGAGAACTCCTTTGGCATCCTGGCCAACAGGTTCCAGGTACTTCTCACCACCATGCAGCATCGCCCAGAGACCATGAGGAGGATCCTGGAAGCTTGCTGCATCCTGCACAATCTCATGCGCACCCGCTACCCAGTCTTTGCAGAACAGGCTGTGTGGACCTCCAACGAAGGCAATGGGGGACATGGATCCTGGGGAATGGAGGCAAGGGCAAAACCTGATAGACCACTGAGGAGTGCAAGGCCCGAACAGAGCCTCACGTGAAGGAAAGAAGCAGCACAAACTCCTGAAACACTGGTGCAACTCCCCAGCTGGAGCAGTGGAGTGGCCAAGACAGGATGATAGGATGCTTAATGGATGCTTCCTTCAGCTGTCTCATCAAACACGGATGAGATTGGGCCATGTATGTTGGGTGAGCCTACAATGAACAGGGCATTTAATAAAGAGTTGTGTTTATGTTGACATGTGTTGGATCAATGATTTACATTAGTATTGATAATGAAGGGCCATAGGTGTATCACCTGGGAGGGTGGACCATACAGTCCCCACTATGCTTGCACTGGAGGTTTAATCTATGCCACAGCTATTACCCTCCAAAGGTACCCTGCCCATCCCCACAGCTATCCTAACTCATCCCACAGGTATCCCTGCCATCCAACAGCTATCTTAACCGCATCCCAAAGGTATCCTGCCCACCCACTGCATCTCCCATCATACCACAAACATGCAAACGGCTTAAACCATTTCTAAAAGTTCCCACCAAGATTTTATTTACTAAAATAAATGGAGCAGAGTATGTAAAGCAAAGATAATCATTAATTTATAACAAGCTGTAAAAGAAAAATGACCCAAGTCAAGTGTCCATAATAAAGTCAACAGGTAGCCAAGTCTCTGGCATCTTCTCTGTCACTCAGAGGTGTGCCCAGTCTCAGGGTGAGGAGTCCAGGTGCTGTGGAGGTGGCTGCTGCTTGAGTGCTGGTCTGAAGCACCACTGGGGTGTGCCCCCGAGAGGACAACAGGTGATGGTGTGTTGAGGAAGCTCTCAGACAGCTTGGCTCAGCCCCGTGATGTTGAAAGCTTCCTTCCTCCATGCCATGGGGTCTGTCGCCCCAGTATCAACGACAGATGTACTGTGGCCGGCTTGGCTGTTGGGGTGAGGAAGGAAGGCAGTGTAGTGGGGCTGTCTGGTCTGCAGCTGTATGAGGACTGGCGTGGTGGCATCGGTGACGTGGTGTGTAGGTGGCATTGGTGGCATGTGTGGCATCGGTGGCATCAGTGGCATGGGTGGCAACGGTCGATCTGATGAACCTGTGCCTTGACTGGGAAGGGCTGCTGCTGTGCTGCTGGACCTCCTGGTAGCTGTAGCCCTGGTATAGGTGAGGGGCTTGGGAAAGCCTTGGAATGGGAGGGACATCCCTGGGGTGGAAGAGCAGACCTGGACTGGGTGGAGCAGGTGCCCTCTGGGTCTGGAGGGTTGTGAAGCAGCTCGGTGATCCGGTCCTTCACCACCTGGTACTGAGGTTCCGCCATGTCCGTGAGGGTCTGGTGACATAGTGAGGAAGGGATTGCCGTTGGAGGATGAGGAGTCGGTTTGGACCAGCTGAGAGAGGATATCTATGCTACTCCTGATGGTGTCTCTTCTCCAGCAGGACAGTGTGCTCTGCCCCTCCTGTCTGGCTCTCTGCCTTTCTGTGGAGGTGGAGGCTGGGGGTGGATGCGGGTTGGACTGTGTGGAAGTGCCGTCTCCTTTCTCCCACTGTGCCAGGGAGTCCTCCAAGCGCTCCGCCATGTTTAGAACAGCTGTCCGCGGTTCTCCGTCATGGCACGCTCCACAGACACCTGCCTGGAGACAGAAGAGGACTGGCTCTCAGCAGGCTGCCGGAGAGAGAGGGTTGTGAGAGGGGCTACTCCTCAGTGGTGGATCTCACCCTCCAGGAAGCTGCACTTGGCCATGACTCTCTGTCTGTCAGCGTTGACCACGGCCTGGCCAGATTTCTTGAAGTGCAGCTTCCCGTACCAGGTGTGCATGTGCTTCCACCAGCCGAGGAGCACCTCCGAAGTGTAGCCCAGCTCTCCGCCTTCTCTCTCCAAGCAGCCTGCTTCCTTTTGGTGTCCCTGTAGAGCCTGTGTCCCTTCCGCCATAGATACTCATTCTCTCTCAGCCACTCCAGCACCTCATCCTCTGTTCCTCCTCGATGGAGTATTGCCTCCTCTCCCATTCTCGCATATGCCTCTTCCTCCCTTTGCAGACCACATGGGCCCTCATCAGAGGGGCTTCCAGGTTGTTGGGGCTGCTCCTCCACACACCTGCAGCAGTAGCACCAGCAGCACAGCAGGACCAGGATCAGCAGCAGCAGAGTAAGCACCAGCTGCACCAGCAGCATCAGCAGCAACAGCTGCACCAGCAGGACCAGGAGCACGAGCAGGACCAGGAGCATGAGCGGGACCAGGAGCACGACCAGCAGCAGCAGGACACCAAGACCAGGAGCACGAGCAGTACCAGCAGGACCAGCAGGATGAAGCAGGACCAGCAGCGACGAGGAGCAGCTTCAGCAGAGTAAAACACCAGCAGAAGCACCACCGCCATAAGCAGCATCAGCAGCTCCTCCAGAAAGCAGCATCAGCAGAAGCACCACCGCCAGAAAGCAGCTTCAGCAGAGTAAGCACCAGCAGAAGCACCACCGCCAGAAGCAGCATCAGCGAGAGTAAGCAACGAGCAGAAGCACCACCGCCAGAAGCATCATCATCAGCTCCTCCAGAAGTAGAAGCAGCAGAGAAGCCCCGCCCAGAAGAGCGAGCCCATGCTACAGAAGCCCCAGCAGAAGCAGAGTGAGGGCAGGGGTGGGAGGTTGGCCTGTCCCTCTTGCCAGGGCTGGCAGCAGATGGCTGAGGCTTTCTCTTCTTCCCCATGGTTGTGGGGTAGCTGGCATGCAGGCAGGCAGCAGCAAGGCTGGCAGGTAGGCTTTGGCAGCAAGGCTGGCAGGCA
Organism: Laticauda laticaudata; assembly: GCA_004320025.1. Lineage (NCBI taxonomy): Eukaryota > Metazoa > Chordata > Lepidosauria > Squamata > Elapidae > Laticauda > Laticauda laticaudata. The sequence goes on from BHFT01003447.1 coordinate 9,221, forward strand.
GGGAGGGAGGCTGCAGGCAGGCTGGCAGGAAGGCAGGCAGCAAGCTGGCAGGCAGGCATGCAGGCAGGGAGGCTGGCAAGGCAGTCGATGTGTCTGGAAGCAGATCTTTCCTCTGAATGGTGACCTGCTTGGGAGCTGCCTCCCTTTATATCCATGGGGCTGACGCAATGCATCCTCCCTGCATGCGCCGTGAACGCTAGGCATACCGCTAGGCATCCGCTAGGCATCCACTAGGCATCCGCTAGCCTTCCGCTCTGCATCCGCTTCATCCGCTAGGCTTCCACTGTGCATCCGCTTAATCTGCTTCGGCATCTGCTCTGCATCTGCTCTTTCCATTCCGCGTCCGCTTCGCTGCAGTCCCCAGAAGCCTGTGGATGTGCATCCACTCTCACCGCTTCAATCCGCTAGGCTTCCGTGGAGCTCCGCTTTCCATCCGCCCTGCGTCCTCCTCCGTCCGTTGTTTCCTTGTTGTCCGCTCTGGTTATGCAAATTTTTTCCCCTTTTGAGAGCGGATAACAATGGATGGAACATTTTTCTCGTCCGCTGTGTCCTTTTTACAAACGTTTTGCATCCGTCGGCCAGTGTGACAGGGCCTTAAGTTTCCTGGTGTAACCAAAAGATCACAGGCTTCCTTGTGCTCAAATTTACACTTTCTGAGTCAAATTTGCAACAGCAAGCATAGTTTAGGGCAGAAGAAAAGTCAGCTTTGTGCAGATTAAGATCGAGTTTTCACAAGCAACAGACAAGGGATAAATTTGTGACCAGCTGAGAAATCAGCCTCTAAAAATTTGTTTGCTTCTTCTGATCCTCTTTCCATATTTAAGAATGGCATGTGGAACAAACAAAAATGCCAACCTTCATGGTTGACATGCTTTTTCTCCGTACATACAACATGCAACTGAAAATAGCTATGTTCCTTTCTTTTAAAGAACTATATGATCATAGTGATTTGGCAATCTGTTTCACATTCAAGAATCTTCTATGTGTATTTACTCAGAACTAAGTCCTCCAGTTCTCAGTTGGGTTGACTCTCAAATGATAGGGATTCTTCCACAGAGCAGTAATACAGTGCTGACATCCAATGCAAGGGTTGGAAGAAAAGCAATGTGTTAAATAAATGTTGAGCAAACTTCTAACATTCTATCTTGGCAATGAGGCACAAAAGGGATTCTGTCTCCATGAGAAGAAAAAAAAATGGGATAGAGAATACCTTCTTTGGTGCCCCTTGATTGGCAGCAGAAGACTCCTGGGTTTTTGACTGTCAGTTGTCCTATCCAATAGAATGATTGCTTGGTGGGAATTGGAGGACCAGCATACAGGGAACCATGCTATGCCATTTCTTTGCCTGCTTCTGTCTCCTATTCTCTCTTGCCACTCCTGGCAAGAAAGGTCAAGGAAGAAGAATAGATGCAGTACTTGGCTTTCAGTTACCTGATTGCCCTATGGCAATAGAGGACCAGCATCAAAGGAAGCCATCTTTCCCAATATCTCTTTCCCTTTCATCTCCTACTCTGCTAAAACCATACAAAGCCATGACTTTACTACTGCCAGCCCCATGCCTCCACAGTGGGGTAGAGACAGGTTGGGACATCCTTCATGAATGTTTACATCCTTCATGAATGTTTATCAAGGTGCCTGCCAGGAGGAAGTACAGATCTGCTCTACAACAGGAAGTCTTCCTAACCTGCCACTACCACCACCATTTTCTCTCTCCCAGTTCTCAGAAGCAACTTGGAATTTGAAGTGGCTTCTATTTACTTGAAATATCAGGAAACCAATACTGATGCCCTGCCCTGAGCTTCCTCAGCTTCAAGCTTCCTCTCATTTCCACATGATTTCACCAGATCGTCTTCTATTGAGATGAAAAGAGGTGAAATGGCTGAACAGCAATCATTTGAAAAGTAGAATGGGGAAAATAAAATAACTGCTTCTGCTACTAATCAGTACACTGTACAACTACTTTCTGTCCCTGTTCGCACATTAAGTTAGCACTCTGGGGGAGGGAGGAGACTACAGCCAGAATAAAATAAACTATTTAATCTGAACACACTTATGCACTTATATTATTGGGGAGTGTGCTATATTGTACTATCACTAACTTTCATCTTCTTCACATCTAGGAATATTATGTTTTTTTCTTCCCTCCCTTCCTTCTTTTTCCTTCCTTCCTTCTTTTTCCTTCCTTCCTTCCCTCCCTCCCTCCCTCCCCCCCTTTTTCTCTTGCACATTTGTTATTCTGAGCATTTAGGTAGCGGTTGGTGTGTGTTTTTTTCTGGCAGATGGTGTGTCCTAGGGAGCCATTGGGTTTTTTGTAAATTAGGACATCCAGGAAGGGAAGTTGGTTTGTTTCCATGGTGAATTGTATTTTGGGTTGTAGGTTGTTAAGATGTGTGAGGAAGTTGTCCAGTTTTTCTCTCCTGTGTGGCCAAATTACGAAAGTGTCATCTACATATCTGAGCCAGAGCTTTGTTTGTGTTCAGATTTGTCTGGAGCATTGGTTTCAAAGTGTTCCATGTATAGGTTAGCGATGACGAGTGAGAGGGGTGATCCCATGGTGCTCCTTCTATCTGTTTGTATCTTTGTCCATTGTGGATCAAGTATGTGTTGGTTAGGCAGTGGTTGGTCAGATCTAGGATGTGTTTGGGGGTTGTATTTGTTTTAGATGGCTGTCAGGGCTTCTTTGATGGATACTTACCAGCACTTTAAAGCCACAGGACATGAAATTAATTTTGAAGGAACCAAATTAATACCAACACTGAACACTCCAGCAAGAGGAATAATCAGGGCAGCTATTTTTGATCAGTGCTGAAGGCTGTCCTGATATTGTGTTTGTGAAGAATTTTTGCTGATTTTGTCTGTGGTGCCTTTGATGTCGGGGGAGGAGTGTGATACCGTTGTCTTTTTTGTGTCTTGGTTTTTTGGGGGTATCTCTTTTCGGATTAGATTGGTGATAGTGTTTCTTTAGAATCCATTGGAAATTAACACATTTGTGAGGGTGTGTAGTTCTGTTCTCAGGTGGTCTTTGTCAGCTAGGCGTTTGGTTCTGGAGATGAGGGTCTTGGCTATGGAGTTGATCTGTACAGGGTGGTGATGGGATTGTGTCCTAGAGAGAGGATAGACAAAGACCCAGAATGGAGGATCAACAATATACCAGTTAACTATTCAACTCCCTCTCCCTAAGGATGAATTTATTTATTAATTATTTAGGTATTTCTTTTCCCTGAACCTCTGAATGCATTCAGCCCATGTTTGAAATTGAACATTATTTTGCAAACTTTGCCTACAAGAGAAAATTGGGGATTCTTGTGTTCTGTTTTCAGGCAGTTATCTTGATGATGGACAAACAGATTGCATTTTGAACACATTTACATAATTCTTTTTGGGCATTCCTTTTGGTTGGAAAGAATAAAAAGTGTAATGCCAGAAAAGTCTCAAAATACAAAAAAACCCAGAATCCCAAAACTATATTGCAAATGCTGGAGAGTTGAAACATCACAGCAAGTGACTGTAGCTCGCCAATCTTCGTCTTAGCAAGATTGGACATCATTGGACTTGAATTGGAGATTACTAGGATGCCCTACAGCTTTAAACCAGACCAGGAAATGGGTAAAATACCTGGAAAAGAATGTTGGCAATCCACTTTTCCATTGTTATTCCATTGCATGGATAAGCCTGTATGAGTTTATTGGCAAAAATACAACAGTGTCCATGAGATTGCCTCTTAATACTTTTCAGTGTACATATAATGTTTCTCACACACATTTGCATATTGTTTGTTGCATTCATATATGTTTACCTAAAAGGGAGTACAAATGGGGCAGGGAGCTCTTGCATGAGGTGAAAAATGTATGTATGATTAGATGTATATAGTGCTAACCAGAGCTGGGCTGCTGGGGGTTCACAGGGAGAGCCCTTAGATAAGATTCTGTGCAATTTGGAGAACCCCCAAATCCCATTCCTGGCTGGCCCCACCCACCCCTCCCAGGATTCCCCACACAAGCCATTTTGGATGCAGGTAACTGCAGGATGTGTGTGGAGGCTCAGGGAAGGAGAAAAATGGGCCGCCCATAAGTTCGGGAAGGCCAGAAATGGGCCCATTTCCAGCCTCCAGAAAGCTTCCAGAGCCCAAGAAAGCTGTTTTCACCCTTTCGGAGATTTGAGGAAAGTGTCTGGAACTTGGGAGGGCCAAAATGCCTCCTGCCATGGTGCAGGAGGCTGGCTAGGCCACGCCCACTAGGGCCACGCCCACCCAGAAACTGATCAGATAACCCTTTGCTAAAATTTTTGAATCCCACCCCTGGTGCTAACATTTCTAATTGCTATTCCACAATAACTCACTTCTCCCTTTCTCTCCACAATTATTGATCCGGATTTAAGAAAGGGGGTGCCACATAAAAGACCCTAAAAGAGAAAACTTTCATCAAACTCATAGATCAGCTTCTATATGACTGCATTTGGAGCATAACTGCTAGGATGATGACTTCAGGATTAACTATCTTAATCTGTTTCTCAAATACTTCATAAAACATCAATGAGAAAATTGATTCCCTAGTGAATAGGCAATTACATATCAGCTTCAAGTACAACCAGATGCCAACATGTTTGATTCTTCTCCACCTTTAAAAATTCAATATAAATGATGGGAAGGAAATCTACTATTTTTTCTTCTTGTAGAATTATTGAAGTATGTTTAAGGTATGCCAGAAAGATGATGAGAAAATTTAAGTTTAATATTGATTTGTATCACACCCACTTGGAGGCAAAAAGAAAAGGACAGTATAGTGTCTTTCTTATACTAGTATGCCCAGGACATGACCTCTTATTGGCCATCAGATTCCCAGACAAAACTTTTTTTTTTTTTTACAAAATAAGCAAAGTTAGAATGCTGGAAAATGCCAAGTTATTATTTCTTTATTTGCTGGCAAAATTAATTGCAACATACAACTAGTTCAATTAAAGAACCACAGTAAAATAACAACCAATTAAATATTGAACCAGAAAATCAATATAAAGGAAGGTATTAATATAATACAAGCCCTCTCATAAAATTGACTTGATAATATCCCCAGGATTCAGATACTGTTCTGTATAAATAATAGTAGACTCCAAATAGTTCATTCCGATTGGTTAACAAAACCTAAAAGGGGATTGGTTCAATAGGAATCAATCCACGAAGCTGCCCAAGGGCGGCAAAAACCAAATGCTTGTNCACGAAGCTGCCCAAGGGCGGCAAAAACCAAATGCTTGTCATTGGCTACAAGCCGGCAGACAGAAACATATAAAAGGGCTGTCGGCTTGAGCCAATGTTCCATTTCTTTACTGTGTTAACAAATAAAGACTTTGTTGTTGGAACCGGTCTACCTCACGTTTTTCCGGACAGAACAGATACCATTCATTCTCTCAATGGTCTATGGAACATTCTGTGGAATGCCATTGGAGCTATTCCAATGTCATAGGATAATGTGTCAAAACAGGGCCCTCCAGATTTGGCAACTTCCAGCATTGCCAATTTTGGCAACTTCCATGCTGGCTGAGGAATGCTGGGAGCTGAAGTCCACAATTCTTAATGTTGGCAAGTTTGGAGACCCTTAGTGTAAAAGATGGAGACCATCTTTTAAAGCACAGAAAGGTCAATGAGATAATATAGAAAAGTAGAAGGCATCTCTTCTGATAAAATTATGTTTTGTGACTGTCTTTGCCCATTTTATGAGTAGAGGATTCTTTCATGGTAGCCACTCTGTGTATGTTCCAATTTAAACTCCTAACATATCAAATATATTCCTAGCCTGAAATTATTATATGTCCCTCCTGTACAAGATATATATGAAGATAGCATTACTGGGGCAGAGGAGATTCCAGTTCAAAACACAGAGCCATTACATTCACTGATGTGTCTGACCCTAAACCAACTTAACTCACAGCTTTCTCTGTAGATAAAATGATATTGGAGGTCTCATTGCTCTGCTTACAAGAAAAGTGGGGTATGAAGAACATTTTTTTGGTCTTCATTTGAAAGTCCTACTGCATTTCATCCAGGAAAGGACCTCTTAAATTTAGTTCACAATTTAATTTGTTAGCTATCTCTCTGTCAATCTTCTTGACATTTCTAAAGAGGAGCTAGCACCTTGCTGAACATCTGCTGAACTCACTGACAGCAAATTTATTTGTGCATGCTGTGGCTTGTCTGCTCTGCTTGCTGATGAACAGGAATAGCACAATTCAGCTCCAGAAGAAAACTCAGTCCAGACAGCATCTGGCTATCTTAGACTGAGTCAGTTTTGGCATTCGCTCTCCAATGATCATCAATGTGCATTGCTACTCATTTTTACTCTTCTTTTCTTACATAAAAATCTCACCAAAACAGTTGGGACTCACACACACAGGTGGGGAAGAGAACTTCATGGATTTCATTTCAAGTCAAAAGGAAGGGCCAGTTTAGAATAAGGGTCTTCAAGCTTGGCAAGTTTAAGATTTGTTGATTTTAACTCCCAGAATTTGTGAGCTAACATGACTGTAGGAGGAATTCTGGGAGCTGAAGTCCACAAGTTTTAAAGCTGTCAAGTTTGAAGAGCCCTGGTCTAGAGACTATTAGTACTATCTGGAAGAATTTCTTCACTCTCAAAGAACAAGTGGATAAATATTACATTGAACTTACTATATATACGATAGTTAATATGTTTGATATACTTTGAAAATTGTTGGAGTGATGCCACTTTCTAACAGAAGAAACTAAGAACTGAATGCAGATGATATTCACACTAACTGGATCTAGACCAGGGATTAGCAACCTATAAAATATAAAACCATTTCAAACATATTAATTCTCAATGTATTTTTTTTTTGCTGCACTATTTTCTTTATGACGTTTGCTCCTGTTTTTTTTCTCTTTGTTCTATTTAATTATTTCTTTATTGTTCATTTCAGTGATAGACCAGCATAAGACAAATAACATAGCATAATATTGATAGAATAAAATAAAAACAAGAGCCACATATTTAAGTATTAAAACCAGAGAGAAACTTATAACATTAGTTTATAATCTAAATTAAATAATTACATTTATATCTAATATACAAAAAAATACTATGATCTATAACAGTGGTTCTTAACCTGGGTAATATTTCCCCCCAGGGGGCAATTTCATTTTTCAGGGGGGTGATGGAACGAAAAGGGGTGACATGGGGGTGAAGAAACGGAAGGGGGGTGATATGGGGTGAGGAGTAGAAAGTTTTGGGGACATCTTGAGACTTTTTTCGTTGACAGTGAACGAGCTGTATATAATCGTCAATGAAAAACCAGAGAAAAATCAGATGGAGTCCAACTTCGCTATCTAAGTGGGGATTGAACCTGTGATTTAAAGATTGTTCTTGTAAAAATATAAGTTCTTTGTGTCTTTTTTAATCTAATAAAAACCTCCTTTTTGTAACAAAGAACAGTGTGCATGACTATAATAAATATTCCACATTTGAAGCTAATTTTAGTTCAGTACAGTTTTTCCAATCTGTTGAATAATTTCTAGTTCCGCATTGCGAATTTGTTCCTTATGTCCTTTTATATTCTATCTTTTGCGTCCTTGAAAATTTTCACTGTAATTAAATCATTAAAGTACCTTGTGTTGTGTGGTTTTTTTTTTTTTGCAGTTTACATGTGTTTCTTTGTATATCAAGATTTTTGGTTTTTCTAGTGGTTAGTTGCAGTTTAAGTGTCTTTGAAATAAAAATAAGATAATAATTGAAGATTACTTTGTCAGTACGAAGTTTGGGATATAAGTGATGGGTGGCATCAGAATTTTTCACACAGTTGAGATATAGGAAAAAGACTGGAAATAAATTACTTGCATCAATATGTCCTGATGACAATTTTAAAGAAAATAAAAAACCTGTTTGCATAAATTGAAGAATTATTTCCCTGTGTTGTGATTGAGAGGTTATGTTGGAGGGGAGGGGGGTGATGATAACTTCCTCAATGGCTCAAGTGGACGATTCTTTCAAAAAGGTTAAGAACCATTGATCAATAAGGCAGTATGGGAATGTAAAACTATCCTAATTTGCATTGCACCTGACATTTGTTGAAACCCTGTTAGAGCTTGAATGGGATTGTGATAGTTATGATCCAACTAACTGCAGCAAGAAACTAAAGGCACAACAGCAAGCAGAGTTGGAATTGTGCCACCAGTGCCACTAGCCTACAATTGATTTTGATATTTTCACAAATCTCTCAAGGAAATGAGAGTGTGGCATGCTTCATTCCTGTGAGAGATTTCTCACAAAACTGTTTGTTCTGCCAAAGCTTCAGCTGGATTAGGATGTTCTTCAAGGGCACTGCTATGTAGAACACATTCTGATGACCTCAAGAGGTCAAAAATACGACCACAAGCAAGACCTCCTGTACAATTGGTACACAAAATGCATTTTGCAAAACCCCTCCTAACCATTGCTTTTATTTGCTCTTAGAACTAATATTGTGAGTCCTAAGAGGACTGCTTCAAGACCTGCCAGTGTGGCTAGTCATTGAGAACAGCATGCATTGAAATCCAGCAAAACTTTAGTGCAATAAATTCACCATCCTTAAAAAGGAAGAGGTAAAGGTTTGTCCAGTTGTGTCCAGTTCTAGGGGTGGTACTCATCCTCATTTCCTAGCTAAGGGAGCCAGCATATCTGATGACCATCCTTAGCTCACAGCAATTAAATATTATTCAATCCATATTTCCAAAGAAGAAGGAAAATAGCAGATGCAATACCTAAAACAAACTTTCCTGAGCACGATTGTGAAATTAATAATTATTGGTTGTACATATAACAGATTGTCCATCTATTCTAGATACGCTATTCATGATTTTAAAGGATTTTATTACCTAGTCATAGTTTTAAAAATACCCTAGACCACAGGTGTCAAACTCACAGCCCTTGGCCACGCCCATGCCCAGTTTAGTAAAGGGGAAAAAAAATTCACGATATGTCACGTGACACCACCATGAGGATATGAGTTTGACACCCCTGTCCTGGATCCATTAAATGCATGGATTTGTACCACACCCTACATTTGGCCTTCTGTAGACATACGGTCCATGTTTTAATTTTATAGGACTTCTAAATTTGAATATTTTACTTGTATCTGCAGACTTTATTGCAGTTCATAATTTCATTTTGTGCTGACTATGTTCCCTGATATCTTTGCTTCTTTTAGATTATCAATTCCGTTTTCAAGCTCCTAAAATGATAATGATATATTCAGTTCAGGATTTTGTTTAAAGTGCATTTTGTATGGAAGAAGATAAGGGACCAAGTTTTGCAGCAGCATATTAACGTAACTCTGAAGATTGGTAAAACAGATAGAATTGTTCTTAAAGAAATGCCTATTAGAATTTTGTGTAAGTGAAAAGAGTATTCTTTTCTGAATGAGAGTTGAAAGCCAAAAAGATTTCATTTCAATGGCATAAATAGAAGTTTTGATTGAATTATGTCCAGAAAGTGTGGGAATATTGAGAAAAATTCAAAGAGGAACTAGAGGAGATTCATACTGAGGTGTCAGAGGAAACTATACAAAACTCCTATAAGGTTAACACAGAAAATTCTCTCTCACTCTCTCTCTTTCTCTCTCCCTTCCTCCCTCCCTCTCATGAAATGGGGATTAAATTTTTGTTCTAAGTTAGTATGGCATTGCAGCCTGTTCTTCCTAGAAACATGTAAGATGTGGGGCTGGAAGGGAGAATAAATGAAGGCAAAACATATTGGAACATCATCAGTAAACTCAGCTTGTGAAATTAACAAGGTTTGCAACTTCCAGATAAGCATATGGGGAGATTTGGCATTATCTTTTACAGTTTTCCTAAAAAAAAAAACATCTCCCAGGTGAGCAGCCATTTAAAAGCTTTTGCCTTCCAAAGAAACATTTCAAAAGCACTAAGTGCGATAGAAACTGAAATTGCTACACTAAATGAAATGGCAGTCCCTCAAAAATAGTGTTTCAAATCTGCCTACAAAATGTACATAGCATCTTTTATGTGCATCATGGGGAAAGAGAAAATTATCTCTCCTGGGGGAACTGGTTTGATCATCAAATTGTATCTTCAACACTTAGCAATTCTATGGAATTCTTATTTAGAATTTTTTTTAAAAAAAGTCAGACATTTTGTGACAGCACGGCTGCAAATCCTAAGTCTCCTCTTTTAGCAGCTCTCTGGGTCAATGCATCCCAGCTCCACTAGCTGTGTTGATATGTTTTTGGAAGGTTCTACCTCCAAAACATTCCTAAATGTTTTGCCATCATGCCTCTCTTTAGGAAAATCTGAATGTGTGCACCTCATTCCTTAGCCAATGGGAACTGCCCATCCTGCTTGATCAGATAAGATGGGTAGAATAAATGGGAAAAGACATCAATCAGCGAAAACATTAAATGTAAAACTTTAACTTTAGGAGATGGCTGCTTAGAAAAAATTAGATTGTTTGACATGTTATTGAAAATGTTTTAGAGTTTCATAAAATTTAAAGATCACGGAAGTTCTTATTTCTCCCATTCATTTGCAGAGAGAGCAGTTTGGTGTAGCAGTTTGGCACCAGGCTACTGGGAGACTATGGGTTCTAGTCCCATCTTGGACATGAAGCCATCTGGGAGAATTTATGCCAATCATTTTCCCACAATTCTAGGGAGCAGGTAAAAACAATCCATTTCCAAAATCTTGCCAAAAAACCTGCAGGCTCCAGGAGTTAACTAACTTGTATACTCACATAGGTTTGCAAGAGAAAATCCCAAACATGTGGAAAACATCTCTCAAATTTTAGTATGTGTGTATAAGTGTTTAGCAACTGATATTTTTTTTTGCCGACACCTGTTTTAAGTTCTAATTGAGACACATCACCTATAGCTGGATGACATGTTTGTCAAGCCCAAAACATTGGCTAGGTTCCCTTAACTCAGTCTCTTCACAAAAAAAGGAAAAGAAAAGCCATAAAAATATTCTCTAATGGAAAAGTTTTACTGTGGCAGTTCTAAGATTACACTGAAAAGCCAAACAAGGTTTGTTGTTTACTTTAAGAAAATGCAATTTAACATGGTTAGACTTGAGAAAATTGTAAAACACAGTATTTTGAACAATGTGAAAGCCTCATGCAGAGCTAAGGTCAACCAGCCAAAAGCGGAAACTGAATGCTCATTTTTCCAGCCTATTTTGGTCAAAGCAAAGGAATGATTGATTTTTGACACAAAGGAATTGGCTGCTTCTTTTTTTCCCTTAACTGGTCATGTCTGCCTTTTTTTTCAAATCCTCTCTGAAATAAATGAGAGAAGTTAGAAGAAGAGCAGGGGAAAAAGAAAAGAAAAGCAGTAGCCCAGAAACATGACGAACTATTGATGTGAAACTATCCTTTCATAAGCCATCTGGAATACTTTTCTTACATGCAGTAGAAGTGGAATATAATGATAATAATGGATGATAAAACAAATAAAATATGCACAGACTTCTCTGTTATATCACCTTTCCAGGTGCAAATGCCTAGATTTCCACGCAAAGCATCAGACATACAGAATATATTGTCAGCCTGCTAGGCCTCATCCCAGACATCAGACTGAAATAGATAAACTAGCACACCAGGATACAAGAACTTTTAATATAATGTGGTAAAGCTATGATGCCATTCTGAAAGAAGTCCAGGACCACTGTATATCAAGCATGCTTTCTCCTTATACTACAGATAGTCTTCAAACTTTTTTACCTCATATATTTGATAAAAAGAGCTAGAAGGAATTTGCTTTGGGGAGAGAGGGACAGTTACAATCTTGTAATCAAATCAAACCATAGCAACTCAAGTCAAGTCAAACCCAAATCAACCCAACTCAAACCCAACCCAACCCAACCCAAACCAACCCAACCCAACCCAACCCAAACCAAACCAAACCAAACCAAACCAAACCAAACCAAACCAAACCAAACCAAACCAAACCTTGTTTTGATAAAAGCTACTGGTTTCAGTTTGCTGGTTTTAACCATGTAGGAAATAGCTTCCCTACCATCACCCTGGGCATTGAACAAACACTGCAAGCTGACTGTCTTCCACACCCATGATGGTAGAGAGAAAGAACTAATTTTTCTGATAAATTATCCTTTAGGCTCCACTTCCTGCTGCTGATAGCTTTGGAGATGTGTGCTAGTGTTTTTGTCTCTTGTTGAAAGGGATAAACTCCAAGCCTAGACTTTGTTCTGAAAAGACTCTTCAAGGAAAAAGCCTTGTGAAGTTCACAAGGAATAGAGTCAGACACAAAATTTGCCTTTTGGAATATTACCAGAAAATGTCAAAAGTCAAGAGCAGTCCCAGCTGCAGTTCTGAACATTTACTTGTTTAATACTGTAGGGCACAGGAGTCAAGCCCGCCGCGTCACGTTGCTGTCACATGACATTTCACAATGTTTTTCCCTTTCGTGGAGCTGGGGTGGGCATGGCCTGTGCATGACACAGCTGGCCAGCAGGCCGCCAGTTTGACATCCCTGTTGTAGGGGATAGTTTGGAAGCTACAAGGATGGCAACTTCTTAATATAGTACAGGAGATTTTCAGTGTTTTGCCACCTCTCCCTCAAAGTATCTAACTGTTCATGACAAGTTGCAAGGTCTGTCCCAATCCAATACCTTCTCTTTGTCTCCATTGCACTTTTGATTCCCTTTTGTGATTATTTGAGCCACTTAGCTCATCCTTTTGCTCAAAGTGGTCAGTCAGATGTCTATGGGAAGGCCATTAGCAGGAGGAGTCTCATCTCACTGTTATTTCTTACTGCTTGAAATTCATCTATAGCTTTCATGGGTAATAACTGTCTCTATTGCAGCACATCGCACAGCACTCAAAATGAGTTTGTGATCAACTGACTCTAAAATCCTATTCAGATATGTCGTAGCCCAGCCAACTGTCTTATTTTATAACTGTATTTTATGGATTTTATTGGGGGGGGGTGTCCTAAAGGAAGACATTGCATTTATCTCTGTTCAGTTTAATTCAGTTCATGTTGCAATAAATTTATTAGAGTTAAGCTATCACTAAACTTCTTTTAAGATCTGACTAGAAATCTAAGGCTCAGACCAACAGATCAATATCTTTGTTTTCCAGAATTATCTTTATAACAGTTTTGAGTTTTTTTAATGGAAATTCAACATGGATGTGAGAGAGTTTGGGAAGCATTTTTGACTTATGGAATGGCAGAAGTGTTTGGAGGGGGAGCAAACATATCATGATGGTGACTGTGGCTGCATGATCAAAGCTTCTGTGTGACACACATAAAAAAGAAACAGGGTTTTGTGTACTCATAGGCGCCATCTTGCCCCCCAGCCTCCATAGATGTTCCTATCGAATATAGTCAGATAAGCATAAGATCAGAATTAGGAGTAGGAAGTATGAATCATTGTAAAATGGCAGGATTTTGTGCCAAGCTTTTGAACAGAAGCATTTTTTTTTCTTTTTTATATATATAAAGGTGCTTATGCAAATGTCAAACAAAACTGACCTGCAATTGCCAGGGTCTCTGCATTGTTCTGCAGCCATGACAATCCATGTAAATTACTTCTACATTTTGTCAGAATTTAGAGCAAAGTGGAGTCTGATTGCCTTGACATATAATTTCAATCATTGTGCACAATGCTTGGAAGGGGAAATAAGTTACCCTTGCAATTTTGAAGGTGTGAAATTAACAATTTGATAGGTCCCAGATTTGAAAACATAATTCTACAGAGGAATTATTGAGCCTGTCATCTGCACCTCTATAACTATCTGGTTTGGTTCTGCAACCCAAAATGACAGACACAGACTTCAGAGGATAATGAGGACTGCAGAAAAAGCAATTACTACCAACCTGCCTTCCATTGAGGACCTGTCTACTGCATGAATCAAAAAGAGGGTTGTGAAAATATTTACAGACCCCTCATATCCTGGACATAAACTGTTTCAACTCCTTCCCTCAAAACGACGCTATAGAGCACTTCATATCAGAACAACTAGACACAAGGACAGTTTTTTCCCCGAACGCCATCACTCTGCTAAACAAATAATTTCCTCAACACTGTCCAACTATTTACTAAATCTGCATTACTATTACTATTAATCTTCTCATTGTTCCTATCACTCATCTCCTCCCACTTGTGACTGAAAGACTATAACTTTGTTGCTTGTATCTTTATGATTTATATTGTTTCCTAGTATGATTTGATTGCTTATTTGTACCTATGACTATCATTAAATGTCGTACCTTATGATTCTTGACAAATGTACCTTTTCTTTTTATGTATACTGAGAGCATATGCACCAAGACAAATTCCTTGTGTGTCTAATCAAATTTGGCCAATAAAGAATTCCTTCCTTCATTCATTCATTCAATCAATCAATCACTTTTGATGTAAAAACAGACCAGTAACCTGAAAGTTTTAATGACTTGAACCTTAAAAACCAGCATTAATTTTTTGTGGGTATACATATTTATCATCCTTTCTTCCAGAAGTGGTATTCAGTAGGTTCTGACCAGTTCTGGAAAACTGGTAGCGGGAATTTTTAGTAACTTGGAGAACTGGCAAATACCACCTCTGACTGGAGATTTTACAGTATCCTTCCCCTGCCATGCTCACCAAGCCATGTCCACAGAACTGATAGTAATTTTTTTTCAATCTCACCACTGCTTTCTTCCAACATTTTCTCTCATACACCATCTTTTTTCTTTTTCCATATAAACCACTATTCCCTACTTCCCCCATTCATATGGGTGATTCCTATAAATTAATTGCAATATTGTTTGTAAAGAGTTTTTGAAATCCAGCTTGAGGGTAGCATGAACTCAAGTGAAGTGCCAAAAACAAACATTACCAACTCTGGTGTAAATAAAACCATGTGAGTTTTATAACTGCACTGAGTCTGCCAGAATAAGCAGCTATAATAAATTGCATTAAATAAATAAATAAATGATTCAAATTGACTTCAGTATATCTATTTCCAATGTTTGATCTCCCCCAGAACCTGATTGTGTTACTTTAGGTAAAATTACTGATTTATTTTTCCCAAGATGACAGATTTATTATCTGTAGATATTACCATCTATTTTCTTCTACTTTAGAGGAACAGAGGGCTGTAAATATACTTTGTTAATCAATCAGAACAGCTTTGGCTAAATAGCTAATTGTTCAAAGCACATTTTATCTTTGTGTAAGGGAAAAATAATGGCATTTTCTAAATGGTGAAAATTAGCAATCTTCACCCCTTTATGTGCACAAACAAGACACAATCCACCACTCTGGCCTTCCCCATCAAGCCAAAGACAATAATTTTGGGGCCACAGGCAGTCCACAAATCATACATTGTGACCCCAAAATATGTTATGGAATATCTTTCCTTTATTTTTATTCTTAGCAACAACATATATTCTCTATTTATTCTGTTGAAGTTTAATATTTCTTCTAATACTCTTTATATAGCTTCCTTCCTTCCCTCCCTTCTCCTTAGCATTTGCTATTCTTTCATTTAAAGTTGTGTAAGTTCATAGAGATTGATCTCTGCCACACATAGTGCTTTGGGTCAGTTGAGATTTTCACCATCTGTTTTTTAATAACTTTGAGATTAGACACTTTTATTGCTACCAGTAAGAACAGATTTGGTGCATGGGAGTTATTATGTCACATACATAATCACAGCTCAGTTTTATCCCATGTACTTCCATCCTACACTGAGATCTTTACTGTTATTCACATCACACTAGGTGCTAGTTTTGATACATAAAGTGCATATGATTTGGCAGGCTGGCTTCCTTGTTGACAGCTTTCTGGAAGCTTTTAAAAATCAAGCTTTCTTGGAGAGACTAAGGAATGATTGTGACTGCCATTACATGGATGTCAATTTATTATGTTTATAAAAATCAATAACTATCATAATTGTTCTTCTGGGGAAGCATCATGTTTTAATGTTTTGTTATTTTGTGGATTTTATTGTATTTTAATATTCCATAACCTAATTTGGCAGCTGACAAATGTGATAAGTGAATAAAAACTTGGAAGCATGCACAGTGAATTGAGACAAATATTCAATAAATGTTTATAGACATATGTCTGTATCTATATGTGGATATTGTTGTTCATTTTTGGTCCCACCTGCTGTAGAATGTGCTTGCTTTGCATTACCTGTGTCCAATATATAATGTTGACCTCCTTCCTAAAGCAGAATAGAATCTGGGTATCTTGCTCTTGATCTACTATATAGCATTGGCTTTCACCCAACAAACAAACACACACAGAAAGACACACACACACACACAGAGGGGAGGGGGGGGGACAGAGAGACAGAGACTCACATATTCATCACATTTCTCCCTCTCTCTCTGGTATATATTATATATTTAGTGTATGTGAGAGCACAGACTGGAAGACAATGTAATTTGCCATTGTATGCATTCTACACCTCTGTTCAGTAGCTATCCTGTTTTATCTCTCAAATAGCATCATTCAAACATATAGCTCTAGACAACCTCATTTTATCGATTAGAATAGAGCTGGAAGGGACCTTGGGTTTGGAGGTCTTCTAGTCCAACCCCGTGCTTTATCTACTTTCTGACAAATGGCTATCCTGTCTCTTCTTAAAAAACCTCTTCTGAAAGCAACTGTTCCACTTCCAATTTTTTACTGTCTTTTGCAACCCCCACCATGCTTCCTTAGGTTTCTCTGACAATGTGCAACAGCCTAGTCATCAATCTAGTCCTGTTATTTACTCAATTACCAGTGGGGAAGACTATGGTCATTTTAACTCAACTAAAAAATCTTGTTCTCTGTAAACAGTTCCCCATCTAATTCAAGGGAAAACAATGTGATGAGTTCCATAGGTTTTGGGTGGCAATTCCCTCAATCACAATTCCTTTAACCAGATTAGACATGCCAGCTGAAGCAATAAGAGTTTAAGCACCAAAGATCTGAAGGACAGCAGACGAAATTTAATCTGTTTTGCAAAACCTATACAATGCCTCCAGCACCATTGCCTGAATCCAACAACATGCAATTAGATGAGACAGAAATGTAGCATTTCACAAACACAGTCTGAATTCCTTCATTTTCCTTTTTGAAAAGAGCTCTGCTGCTTCTTTTAAAATTCAAGGCTCACCACAGATAAGACATTTTCAAGAGATTTCAAGTGTAATATAATCTCCTTTGTTTAACCTCAACTTTTCCCTGTATTGATTTTTGTCACACAGCTTTCAAAATGGCTTCTCCTGTGGGATACTTCTCTATAACAGCAAATATCCTTGCTTCTGGAATTCAAAGTAACCGATATTAGCAGCAACCCTCATAAAAAGAGAAGTGATCTATTAGCATGCCCAAAAGAAAGTATGATGAGCATAGAATATCAAGATTTATCCCTAAAACTCTCTATGTATATGTGGAATTTCAAAGGCTAAAACACCTCTTCAGTGCTACTTGACAAAGTGAAAGAGCTTTGTCTTGTTGCCCCAATTGATGGTTGGTTATTTTGTACAGAAAAAATCCATCTGACTTCTACAGGTGTTCTCTATCATTTTATATCTTACATGTTCAGTCTACAGCTTCCAAATGCTGTGCCATTACAGCTCTCTACATCAAAGCTTTCAAGCTGAAAGCTGTAATTCAGAAATATCTGCCGGCTAAAGATTTTCTTCATATGGTCGGTAGGTAGGTATGTGTATACATATATAATTATTATTGAAAGTTATTTAATGTTTTATTATTTGTATTTCAACATTTAGTAAAGGCCCTGTCACACTGCCCAACGGATGCAAAACGTTAGTAAAAAGGACACAACGGACGAGAAAAAT